>JAFVLL020025326.1:34611-83000 GCA_021397915.2 Tor tambroides | reverse complement strand
GACAAAGAGCGAGGGGGAAAAACACGCTTGGGCAGATTCTTGCAGATACCATCAGATAAAGATAGGGACAGCGCAAGCATCCGCTGTCTGATCGGAGGCTAACACAGCCTCGAGACAGAACGCTCCCCCCGTTTCTCTAGTCCAGTCATGTAAGGGGGACAATAAAAAGAAAAAGAGAGAGAAAAAAAAAAGGGTTGGTCAAGTGGCCAAGGACACCATTGCTAGTCTTTCAGCTCATTTTCTTTCAGTCTTTGTCATGAGTGGCAAACTTATCTGTGTGACCGCAAAGTTACTGAGTCTTGCAGCATTCCCTTGAACGAGTACAAAAATCCGGTTGAAATCAGAAGTCATTCTAAAGATGTGTGTTTGTCATCTTTTTCCTTTTTTCAAACATCTTTCTGAGGTAAATCACCACGGTGTATTTATCCCATAGAAAAGCAGTGTTCTCAGGCCCAAAGAACATAAAAATTAAAGCTAAAAAAGACTTAAAGTAAAGAAACCTTGAGTGACTTGTGAAAAAAAATGACTAAGCTTGTATACTGACGTCAGGTTTTCCTCAGTAGCTTTAGATACAGTGGTCCATACTTCTATCAGACCATGTTTCAAAATACAGGAGGACACAATGCACAGCTGCTCAAAGGGCCTTTTAGAGGGTACTGACGGAGGACACAGAAATTAAGGGGGGGAAACGTGTTTTTGCATTGTGAACTGATGAGGTCTAACCCTGTTTTGGTTTTTGAAGTTGTAGTTGATTTTTAATCTTTGTTTCTCACTTGATCTTGAACATCTTGAATATGAGGGAGGGAGGGAGGGACAGGGCCAGTGAGCACCGCCTCCACCAAGCCTTCCTCCTACTCCAGCTCCTCTGTGGGAAGCTCCTCCTCCATGTCGCGCTCATCACCGGGCATGCTCAGGTTTTGAGTGACAGATGCCATAAGGGACATGGGTCTGCTGTCCTCCTCCATCTCAGCTGGCTCCTCCTTCACATGGACTTGGTGCCTGAAACAGAAATAACATGCAAAAAGTCAGTCTGAGATTACTGAAGCATGATAAAAATGTCTTTTTTTTTTTTTTAAAAAATTGCTTTCAAATATAGAAAACAATATTTTAAATGTAGATACATTTTTAATCATTTATAATTCACTAAGGATTAAGGATGCACCGTATGTTTGGCAACTGAAATAGCTTTTTTAGGGTTAGGGTTAGGGCATGTGCCACTGAAGACTGGCGTAATGGCTGCTGAAAATTCAGTTTTGCATCACAAAAGTAAAATACATGTTAAATATATGAAGAGTTCATTTGCACAAATCATGTTTTTTCATTATGCATTCCGATTAATCTCAATCAAACTGCAGTTGGTTTCTATTTGGTAGAAACCAATGCAGTTGGTATACTATTTCACAATAATACTGTCTGTTGTATTTTTCTTGGTGAGAAAAAATAGTGACAAAAACATTTTGAAAAATCTTACAGATCTCAAACTTTGGAATGAGAGTGAATTTTCTTGAACTTTCTTGAAACTTTTTTGAATTTTCATTAGAAATACACACTGCATATCAAGGCACTAGCTGGGAGTTGACTAGTCTTACCCGTACTGCTGTGGAGAAAGGCCAGGGCTGCAGCTGCCGTTACTGTTGACTTGTTCAACGGTGCTGCTGACATCATCGTGGCCGATGTGCAGCATGTTGAGGCTCGCACCTGTGCTGTTGCTCATCAGGGTGGGGCTGTTCAAAAGACCAAGACTGCTCTCCGCAAGTGCAGCCTGTACACACAATTTGAAAGCATTTAGACTTTCTCAAAAGTTAAGAGAGAGATGCAATGATGGCTATGTTGTTGTAAAATCATAAGGCACTGTTGATATTACAGTTGTCTGAAAGGTCATTGTAATGAAAATATTGTCACATATAAGTTGAGGAAGATGACTGCAAGGTGGAATCAAGCATAAAGCCCTCTGGTGCCACAGTTACACAGACAATAGTGTATATTTATTGATTTTAAATTTATACTAATTACTAAAAGCTAAATGTGCTGACTGGATAGATGTAATCTGTGTGTTCTGGCAGCAGTGGTGCAGCAGGTTAGTTTGTGTCACCACTAGGGGTCTCCTCGCTTCCATACAATAGACCTGACTGCTGGCTGAGATAACCAGGAACTCACACTACTGTTACACATGTGCTCATCTCCAAAACTCATTAATATATAAAATGCATTAAAGTATATTATATTGTTGGGTAATACTTTAATTATTTTCATTTTTTCTTAAAATGTTTTATTTAAAGGGTGGAAAAAATAAGAAAAACTGTAACAGAAGATAGTGACACAGTGGGGTACAAAAGTCTAAAAAAAACCACTAAGTGAAACGCTAGTGAAATATCAGCATTTTTACTCATTTTAATTTTGGTAACACTTTATTTTAAAGTGTCTTTGTTACACGTTACATGTACTTACTATTATAATAACAATTAATTATGCAAGTAACCCTAAACCAGACCCTAATCCTAACCCTAACCATACAGTAGTACATGTAGTTAATTAATATTTATTTGGTACTTAAATGTATAATTACACTGTAACAATAACACCTTAAAATAAAGTGTAACCTTAATTTTATATATATATATATATATATATATATATATATATATATATATATATATATATATATATATAATTAAAATGTAATTAATTTAAAATTAATTTAATGACAACCTTAAAGAATATTATTTATAACAATTATAAATATATCATCATTCATCTTTGAATTATTATTTAGAACTACATTGTACATTTCTTAAAGAATATTATTTATAATAATCCTAAATATATCATCATTCATCTTTGAATTATTTAGAACTACGTTGTACATTTTTAAAGTTATTTTTATCTGTTTCTTAAAAAAATCCATATTTTCCATAAACTGCTAAAAAAAAAAAACTTCAAGATCCAAGGCAGAAGTAATGGCAAATCCATGCAAGTAAATGTTAAATTCATATTACCATTACTACATACAGTACAAATCTACATAACTATGCATATGGATATTTTAAAGCAAAGAAAAGGAAAAGTGGAACGGAAAATTATTCTGAATCTGAACTGAAATTTTTATGTGGTACTCATGCCAATTCAAACAGTAGTGACTGCCCAAAATATGCCACCGAGAGAAAGAAAGAGAGAGACAGAGACAGAAAGAGCAACAGAGCAAGAGGGAGAAAAGAAACAAAAGAGTTTGAGGGAAATCCATTCTGATTCGGTGGAGACTGAGTGGTGGCGAGAAAGATGATCAGGGTCACATAAGGTTTAAAGGATGTGAACTAAATGAGGGCTATTTTGTACCCTTTAACTATAATTAACTGGAAGCCACCTACGATTTTGGCAAAAACAGACAGATCTAATAGGTAAACATGCTTAATGCCTGTTTAATGAGATGGCCAGGTTGAATCACTTTTAAAAGGTCAATTTCAGGCAAGATTGTGCCTACCATATGCAGACTAAAACACACTCAAGGAATTACAAATGGAAAACAGCAGAGCGCCACAGTTCTCTCACACTCTGGTAGGGCGTTGTTGTGCGCACCAGAGATCTCCATTGTGTGTCTGCTCTTTTGTTAAAGGCTAGTTTATGTGCGGCCTTTTCAGGATGAGCAGTTCCATTTCCATAGAGATGGCCTGCGGGGTCAGAGCGGAACAAACTGGGCCAGGCCGCTGGAAGTGTGTGTATGTGTGTTGGCCCGTGATTAGCTGGGCTGTTTGTTTGTCAGACGCTGACACTGCTTGTCCTGCGAGGAGATGGATGGGCGCAGACCTGACAGAGCGCCACACACGCTCACACACCCAGACCAGGACTCAAGCACAAAGGCTAACCTCCCAGATCCATCTCTGTCTCATCACACAGCGTTCTTGGGAAAAACACACACACAAACACAGAAACACAGAGGCAGGCTCCGAAAGCTCAGAACGAGAGTTGCGGTGACACCATGGGTTTCAGATGGATTTTCTAGGACAGACACTAATTTTATACTGTGACCTTCATTGACAAATATTTGATGCTATAAATCACATATGGCTGGCTGGGAGCGCGTGTGCGATGGAGGGAGGAGAACGGAGGAGGTTTGGGAGATGTGACTAATTAGAAAAGGAAATTATTATCAGTGCCCTTGTGCGCTTGATCTGGCCTGATCCGTGCAGGATTCCCACACTTTTCTAAGGAATGAATTTTCCAGGATCTTTCCAGTTGTTTAAAACGACTTCACTCATTCAGACAGATTCACTCATGAACCATTCACACCAATTAAAATAAATTGAAAAGAAAGATTCGTTCACATATCAGATCTCACTATGGCAACTTTTACTTTAATGTTCAGCAGACAAAATATTTCTGAGCTCTAGAAAAATGTATAGTCATATTTAGACATTTTCATTTCGTTAAAGATTTTATTTTCCATGAAAATTCTATTTAAAACCAATTTGCTAATGAATCATTTAGTTCAGACTCTGAACTGGTTCGGGACAGCTTGAACGATTCATTTACAAATCAGACAATCAAAAGATTCAATGATGAACCAACTCAACAGAATGATTCATTCCCATGTGAGTCACTATGGTTTGCTCAACACAAAAGAAATATTTAACCATATAAATAAATAAATATAAATCATATATTTATAAATCAACACATTTTTATAATAATTAAAAATAAATTATTTGTGATGAGTTTAAAAATCTACATTTTAATATATCGGGCTACATTCCTCCATCATTTTCAATGATGAATGCATAAAGGTGTTGATCTGATGTAATGAAAGCCCGCACGCACGCACGCACGCACTCACCTGATAGCTGGCGTTCAGAGAGCCAAATCCCAGCCCAGAAATCATATTCTTCACAAGAGTGGGACTTCTGAGAAGGAGAAGAAAGAGAGAGGGTGATTAAGTACATGTGTGGATTACAACAAAACACGCCTGACCGTTGCGTGTGTTCAAAAAAAGCTCCCAAACCCGTGAAAAATGCTGAGGCACTATTCTATTTACAAGAGATAAATAGAAAAGTTAAACAATGGAGAGTAACACATGCATTCTGACACAGCATATACTGCACACACACTACTGTTTGTTCGCTTTTGTGTCTGGCGCACAGGCCGTCGGCTGGGTAATTTGCCATCGTCTCTCTGGCAGAGCTTGAGACGGCATGTAACATCTGTTTGTACAAACGCAAGCAGGCACGCTTTTCTGCTGTGCATCTGCTCACAATGCACCCTCAACAGGGTAGACATAGACCGAAAAAATACACAGGCTCACAAACACACACGCACACACTGCCAAACACAAGCAGGCGAGGTACAAAAGAGACCTTTGTGCTTCTGACTAGAGAGTCAGTAATAGGGTAATGATGGGAAGCCCATTAGGGTAATCACACATGCCAATAACGATTATAGCCCCACTTACAGAGCAGACCTACAAGCTTACGCATTTGCTACAGGAATAAAGCCTGTTTTTGGGACTTCTGCTCAATAAATAGTTTTCACTTAAAAAGTACTGTTTTAATCCAGTGTTTCACAGGTTATTGCAACTAGTATGACTTCAGACAGGCTCCTATTCAGTCTGTAAAGCTACAGAAAGTCTCAGCAGGCATTCTTAAGAAAGCCAAGAGTGGCAGCACAACTATTTGACATCAAACGTCATTGGTCATGTCAAACTTTACACAATTTGCCTCAAGATGCAATATTTGATTTTTTTGAGCGACAGCAGAGGTGAAGATCATGACTGAGTAGTAATTATATTTTGGTTTGGCTACAATGTGTAAAAAAAAAAAAAAAAAGTAAAAACTCTTAAATGTCATATTTTTTATGGTAAAAACAGTAAAAGGACAGTCCCAGAGGTCCCTGAATGATGCATCAGATTATATTTTGTATAAATAATTTTGTTTCTTTTTATGTTTGTTATCAGTAACGTACATTAGGGTGTTTTGTGTTATATTTTATGTTTAGTTCATGTTTATCGCATTATTTTAGTGTTGTGTGTTACCTTTTGTCTTTGTGTGTACAGTATGACCGATCTATATATGATTATTGGCCATGTTTTATGGACAGGTCTCTTATATTTAACTCTGAATAGAGATATATTAACATTATATCACTTAATACCTTGTTAATGTCACCTTACTTTTTTTTTTAAAAAAAGTGAATTTCTGACAACCACAGCTGCCTTTTTTTTTTTTTTACTGTAAATGATTTTCCGACAGTGTTCAGACTCAATTCAGGAGTCTTGGAATATGGTACTTTTATGATATTTTTTTAGAGTGAGTGCTGCACCTTTTCTAATTGACATGGCTTTTTGATTTTTGGTTGCACTTCCTCTTTTGATGATAGAGCACCTCTTTTCAGAAAAAAAAAAAAAAAGAGATTTTTTTTTTTTTGGTAATTTTTTTTTTTTTTTTGGTAAGCTTGACAACACTAGTCCTCATTCACTTTTATTATATGCCTGAAAATGTAACAAAATTTAATTGAATAATTTGCAACAACAAGAATTTTAATCTTTGGGTCAACTATCACTTTAAAGGTGACCAGTCTGATTCTTCATACCCGGTCATCTTTGGTGGTCTCCTCTTTTGGTATTCCACTTCGTCCACGGTCCAAACAGCACCCTTGACGTTCTCGACCCGCACAAAGCACTTGTGCAGACTCAGGTTATGGCGCACAGCATTCTGGGTAACAGCGACGGGACATAGAGAAGACAAGAGAGCAAAAAGAAGTCATCAGTTTCCAGTTCCAGCCATGACTCAACGCTCTAGGTATCTTAAGCAGAATCGCGACCGCGTCGCTGTCATTGCTGGAAATGCAATTATAGCACGGCCTGATATAAACAGCCCTTAATAATGGCATAAATCTTATACCTGCTTTCTAATTAAAAGAGTGCACGTGATGATGAGCACAAAAGATTGTACGGCTCAGACAGGGACGTGTCGACTGAGTGTATCTCTCCATCTCGAACCCGTCCCCCTCCCGCCCGCACCATCTCACAGACACACACAACCAATTAAGTGCACATTCTACTGAGGGGAAGTGACAATGTGGTGCCACACCATCATAACAGTGGGGAGTTTATAAAAAAAAAAAAAAATCCATCTTTGAACGCAAAAAAATAAGAAACGATGCGCACTATCCTCCCTCCACCATCAGCAAACCCACCCCCTGCTTTTTTATTTTAAATTTCACTAATCAGCCACTATCTAGAATAACACCCCCCAGGAGGCCCTTCCTTTTCATCTGCTTTATTTGTAGTTTGTTCATGCCCAATTTCATTACCAATTTTAATTCGTGTATAATTAAATCCTGTGTATTTTTTCCGATGCACTCTTTTTTTTCCCTGAATCCATGAGGGAGGGACTGCTGATGCCGGAATCACTCCTAACCATAATTACAAGTGCCATAATCAGGCGAGGCCTCCCTCCTTTGAATAAATTTCCCCGTGCAGGAGCGATGATGCTTAGTTTTGCAAATGAGTATGACCCCAATTTCAGCCTGCCACCTCACCGATTTTATTTGCATTCCCATCCGTGATGAAAGACTAATTCTCCCAGTTAAAACATTAGCAGCAATTTAAAGGGGGTCAGCCTCTGCAGACATAAACAAAATGCCTGCCTGGCTCTGTGTGTGTGTGTGTGTGTGTGTGTGTGTGTATGAGTGACTGGAGGGGTGGCGGCTATATTAGAAAGATGGCACGCTTGATGTGGATGTCAAACGGGTCTCGGTTCCTTTGGTGACGGCGTCCACATGAAGAGGGACGACACTGGCCACCTTTTTAGCTTAGAAATGAACAGCGACAGTACAGCTTTAAACTGTGTTCTGCAGTTCAGAGTGAAACTGGATATTCAGGTTATTCAGTTTTAAAAAATATTCCAAAATCCTTTTCTTTTTTTTTGCACTGAATCGCTCATAGGACCAGGAACATGTATTAAGAAAGTAAATATGGGTAAATTTCAGGCACGGTGGGCTTAAAAGCTACATAGCTTACCAAGGACAAGGCTCAATCTATATACTAGTGGCCTCATACAAAAGAAAGTACCAGTGTACAAATGGAATGAAATATTTTGTGCAGATGCCATGATAAATCTTGTGCTGAGGAAGAGAGTATGACAACAAAAATCAGCCTTTAATGTTCTTTACAAGAACTAGGCCCAGATAAATGATCAGTGTGGCTGACAAATATCTCCCACTTTATATACACAATCATTAGTTAAACTACTGCTGTGAAATTCAGAAAAGCAATGGGGAAGTTAATGAAAGACTGAGAATTGCACAAACTGCTGATAGACATCTCCATAAGCAAAAAATGCAGGAGGTGGTCAGCGCCGATAGCCTAGTGGTTAGTGCGCAGACATATAGCACAATTGTGCTCACGGCGACCCGAGTTCGATTCCCGTCTCGAGGTCCTTTGCCGATCCTGCCCCCCTCTCTCCACCCATTACTTTCCTGTCTGCTCTCAACTGTCCTATCTAATAAAAAAGGCATAAAAGCCCTAAAAAAATGCAGGTGGTGTGTATAAGACAAAGGTGTGCTGAGAAATAGGCATTTATAGCTGGGCCATTCTTTGAAACGGACATCTTTTCCTGATTGATAATAAATTACTTTGTGATTTTAAACCTTCTATGAGAAAAATAATGCTTTGAGGTGTTAATAAATTGTATTAAAAACAGCTCATTACTTTAAAAATACATATATTGTATACACTACAGTTCAAAAGTTTGGAATTTATTTTTTATTCAGCAACGATGCATTAAATTGATCAAAAGTGACAGTAAAAACATTTATGTTACGAAACAATACCATTTCAAAAAAACACACTTGAACTTTCCATCCATCAAAAAATCCTGGGAAAAAAAATGTATCGCCATTTCTACAAAAATATCAAACAGCACAACTGTTTTCAACAATGATAATAATAGGTAATGTTTCTTGAGCAGCAAATCAGCATATTAGAATGATTTCTGAAGAATCATGTGACACTAAAGACAGGAGTATTAACGATAAAAATTAGCTTTGCCATCATAGATTTTAATTACATTTTAAACATATTAAACTAAAAACGGTTGTAATAATATTTCACAATATTTTTTACTGTATATTTGTTCAAACAAAAGAAGCCTTGGTGAGCATAAAAGACTTCTCAAAAACATAAATCTTTATAGTGCCAAACATTTGCTTTTTATCAAAATAAATGATAAGAAAATTAAGAGGACATTGTAGTTACTAAAAGTTTGCATCAGCTCTACACTTAAGTCTATGAGGGACACAAATAGCAGTTTTGCAGAATGACCCAGCTGGTGTCCATCTTGTGAATAAAAGCCGCCCTCTTACTGATCAATGACTTCCCCTACTCTCCGGACCTAACTTTTCATGAAATATAGATGGCCATTAAGAGCACCGGAGAACATGCATCTCCATTTCTATATTTAATACCGGGCCAAATGACTGGCAAGAGAGGAAGACAAGTGAGAACGTGCAGTTATTAAAATAAAACGAAGAGAGAGAGTGTGAAAAGGTACTATAGGATGGAAAAAAAAAAAGATCTGGCTCTGGTGGAGGAGGAAAAGTAGACGGATCCATTAATTGTTAAATTTCATAAAAGTGAAATGAGTTGTTAAAGATATTCCTGCCACTTTCACCTCCTTCCTCACAACTCTCAGTGGCTAAGCTCACTAACTGCTCCTGGGTGCCGCTGCGGTTCAAGACTATTAGCCCGCTGTTCTGTCTCGATGCCCTCAGCCTCGTTTGGTCCCTCTCTCACCTCACCTTCTCCGTTTCTCTCCCTACTTCCTCTCCTCCAGAGGCTCAGGCACACAAATGAGCCTTGGGCCAGTGTTGGCTGAATGTGGGGCAGCACCTCCTCAGCCCAGGCTCCAGGCTATAGGCCACGTGAATGGCTAATGAGACGACTGACTGACAGGAAGTGAGCTACTCTTTGCGGTGTCTGTTTCCTCTCCGGCCTGACAGCACCAAGTTCCTAGTCCACAGGGGGAGGGGGAGGATGGGAGGGATGTATTAGCACATCTTTCTGAGGGGCGAAGTAATGGCTAAGCAGGGTGATGGGGAGATGGCCCGCTAAATGGGATGGTTACATGGGCGGCTCAGGCCTTTAATGACCGCTCTTCACTTTGGACAGAAAGAGAGAGGGGTGACTGGAGGCTAAATTTCATAAAGGTAAGATAAAAGTTAAACATGGTTAAGTAAAACGAATGATGAGGAAAATAATGGTTAATAATAATAATTAAAATATCAAAGTCATTTTAAATAAAACTTAACCATGTTATAGAGTTTTTATTATTACTATTTTTATTTGATTTATTACCTCATTTAATTGTAATTAAATTAAATTGTACTATTAACTGCATGATTACTACTACTATTTTAAAAATGTCAAGGTATAAAGGTATGTTTAGATAATTAAAAAATGGGAAAAACATGTTTAAGTTGTTTTATTGTTGTATAGTTGCTGTTGTATTGTATTATATTATGACTGGAGGCTAAATTTCAAAGGTAAGATCAATATTAATCAATAACCATTTTGAACAAACGTTTTTTTTTTGCTCTTTTTTCAATTATCTAAACATACCTTTACACCTTGGCATTTTTATTAAGTACTAATGTTAATTATTAATAGATGCAATCTAAAACTTCGTATTATTATTATTATAATTATTTAAAATAATATTACTACTATTATTTTTTAATTAATAATCATAATAATAATAATATGAAGTTTTTGATTTTAATTTATTTTGTTCAGCTTCTGTTTTTTAAATATGCTTTATCAATAAAGTTTGACTTAAAGTGTTATCTTTATATTATAATGTGCACACGCAACACCCGTACATGCATGTCTGGTATCGGCTCAGCCCACCTCGGGTGACATGAAACAGAGAATCATGTGGTTAAAGCAGCTGATTGGGCATCAAAGCTTGGGGTGAAAACACACAGGTGAATGAGGGAGGAGGGATGACAGCAGCTGTGGCGGGATCCAGTGGAGTGTGGCATGTCGGAGCTGGTCAGGAGATGCTGAGCTGATACAGAACCGGCTGCGGACCAGCGGGGCGCATGCTAATCAACCGGTTCAAATTAAACTGTCTGATAAGAGTTACAACGCTACATGCCCATTGAATGATAAAACACAGACTGTGTTGGTATATGCATACACACAGTAGGCAGCCATTTGACTGATTTTTGCATAACTGAAATGATGGCGTTTTGCCACTTTTTAGTGAAAGTTATAGCACGGAGCGCAAAGGAAATCTCGAATGAGTCAGACTTGAACTTCCTGCTCCCACGTACCAAACACCATTAGGCAGCCCGACGCCACATAACACAATCAAAACAATAAGGAGAGCACATCAGGACACCAAAAAAACAAAGAAAAACAGATCTGGGAATGGCCAGGTCGTAACTTGGCTGTCTGTGTGATGCCAGGCGTCATTAATAACCTCACTGTTATTGGAACTCTACAGAAGGCCGTATCTCTACGTATGTCCCACTGTGCCCCTTGGCTTTTTGGTGGATTTATTGTTGTTTGGGTCATGTTGAACAATGGGCTGTGTCTGTTGCTCTGTTTTTATCTCTGTGAGACTTATAAAAGAAGGACCACATTTGCCTCATTGCTAGAAGGTGAGCATGACTGCTGTAGACTGGTAGTTGCCTATGGTATAAAGGTCTGTTGAGATGATGCGAGATAAAATATTCGCAAAACTTTCTATTATAAAATATTTGTACAATGTAATTTTATGTAATTTATTCCAGTGATGGCAAAGCTGAATTTTCAGAAGTCATTACTCCAGTCTTCAGAGTCACATGATCCGTCAGAAATCATTCTAATATGCTAATTTAATTGAAAGAAATTATTACTAAAAACAGCATGTTGAAAACAGCTGTGCTGCTTAATATTTTTGTGGAAAATGTGATTTCAGGATTCTTTGATGAAGAGAAAGTTAACAAGAACAGTGTTTATTTGTAACAGAAATCTTTTGTAATATTATTCATGTCTTTACTGTCACTTATGATCAACTGAATGCATCCTTTTTGAATAAAAGCACTAATTTTACTGAGCCCAAACTTTTCAACGTTAATGTGTGTAAAACATCAGGTGGTTCCTGCGGTAGCCAAGCACCTGCCACTGCGATGAATAGGAACGTTTACAGGTAGTACTTCAAGTATTACTGTGCAAAATGTATTGACTTTTTCACTTGATGGGACATTACCTTCCATGTCGCTGTGTTTCTCCTGAAATAGGCAAACATTCGTGTAAACCAGTTATAGATCTCGTTTAGAGTCAGCTGTCGGTCAGGGGTTTCCAGAATGGCCTGGTTGAATAAAGCCAAGAGAGAACGGAAGAGAGAAAGTGAGCAAGTGTCAAGAGGCGATTCAAATGGCTGTTATTAGTAAGACATTAGCTGATGGACTGTTTCCAGACGGGCAGACAGTGCATTATGGATAGTGCCGCACTTTTCAGCATGACTGACACAGAGCTAAGAGATGCGCATAAATCCTTAGTTACCAGCACACACCTCTGAACTCCACTCAAGTGCACTGGAGCACAGAGCGCACAGTCCAGATCTCTACATCATGCAGGCTGACTTACGTGTCGTATGAGGGAGGCGTAGGTGAATGGAGGCCTGACATCAGCGTTTTTGTAGAATTCACAATTCTGTGCAAGTTCTGTAACGGACAGACACAATTATTTCATACATATTTCAGTGTTGTATAAAGTGATATGTAGAGTATGATAATCTCTTCTGGATTTTATGTGGAGGGACGCTAACCTGAAGCGATGGGGGTGCAGAACTTGTCGGAGTTGCGCCGACGGATGGGCCCGACTCCGTGCAGGCTGGAGGAGCTGATGACGGAGGGTCCCTGCCTCATGGGGGTGATGGGAGTTGCGGCAGAGGTGGGGGGATGAGGCAAGCCCTCAGGAAACCCCTCACTTTCTCTTTTTGACAGCGACAAGCTAGAAGCCAGGTTCAGCTAAACGGGAGGAATCAAAATTGAAAACTTATTTGCAATAAAAACAACCAACCAAAATGCGTTCACCAGTAGCGTATCATATCACCATTCAAAAGTTGTAATTTATCAGAAGGCACTCATGCTTATCAAGGCTGCATTTATTTCATTTTTATTGTAAAATATTATTGTTTAATTATCTAAAATACATTTGAAGTAACTTATTTTTATTTTAATATATTTCACAGTGTAATTCATTCATTCAATTCATTTTCTGCAGCCATTACTCCAGGCTTCAGTGTCTCATGATTGTTAAGAAATTATTTCAATATGCTGATTTGTTGCTTAAAACATTTCCAATTATCATCAATGTTGGAAACAGTTGTGCTGTTTAATATTTTTAAGGAAACCATGATACATTTTTAGTATTCTTTGCTGAACAGAGTTCAAAAAAGTAGCAAAAAAGTTTATTTGACCTTTTGTAACATAAATGCCTTTACTGTCAATTTTCATCAAACTAATGCTTCTGTGCTGAATAAAAGAAACAAAGGAAAAAACATTTGAAAGGTAATTCATATGATATACTCTTAGTAAACTATAATTAGTGATATCAAATGAGACATACACAACACTGAAGTTCACTCCAAAAATCTAAATGTTTATTATCTAATTACAATAATGCTGGAATTAGTTATAATAATATTATTATTAATGTATTTATATTTACAATAATATCTAATATATAAATAAATCATTTACTATATATATATAATAACATTTATAATATATAATAATATGAATACTATTTTCTGTGTATTTGCAACTGTCAAATTTCATAAAATGATAAGCTTTTATATATGTACTATTCAGGTAAATACAGAAAAAAATGCATTAAAACTTGAAAAGTTATGTTTGGGAAGAAGAAAAATTGTATTTCATTCGATATATCAAATGAATATTAATGTTAACTTTTAAGTTGCTTGTTTTTGTTTTACATAAACATACATTTATACGCATATACTGTACATAATAACAGAAATAGTACAAAACAATGACTGCGCAAAACACAAATGCCCTTCTCTCTCTATTTGGCACACGTTAAGTCTCAGCGCAGCCTCGATTATAATTTGCATCATCTTCATGGTGTACAGTAATCTCCAGCATTGCAATTACCAACCAGGAAATATAATCATCTTCAAATTGTCATTGGTCTCCTGCTGTGAGAAGCGCATCCTGCGATCCTTGCCAGCACATCCATGCCAAAAGCAGTTGGCACAGTGACTCCATTATAAGATGATCCCGTTCACCCGGTGAAATTCAAACAAAGCACCCCACAAATCGCATTTCTCAGACACACGCAGGCACGCGGGCACGCGCGCACAAACGAGGCTCCTCGGTGACACATTGTCTGCAATTAAAGCCACACAAGAGGAGCAAAACAAAGCAATACATGGTAGGAAGGGGTAAAACAACAACCTGGCAACAAACAACGCTTGCGGTTACCCGCCCTCATTGTGGCCCTGCTCTGCCCAATTAGCTTCGGCGGGCACGGGGCGCTAGGAAACAGCTTTCCCCATCGCTCAGGGAGTCTTTTTCAGGGTTGCTTGTTTTGTTCTAATTAAAGCCATCATGTGCACGTGTGAGCAGCGAGAGATAGAGCGAGGGAGCGAGCGAGGAGGGGCGGGAGAAACGGGGTTGACGCTAATATGGCGAATTAAACAGCGCCAGCCCTCTTTTCTCTCCATTCTCATTGCCACAGGAGCCAACCTGGCCCATCTCCAGTAATTAGGGGAGCAAAACGGTTTAACAGGTACTTAATTAACGCTGGAGCCGTGCCAGTTTGCTGTGCCAAACACCCAACGATCTTAATAGCGGTCAATGCCACACACGGGTTTGAGCTTGTGCTAAGCTCCGCCCTAATGCTCACCCTTACCACTTAATGCTAATTCTTTCTCTTGATCACACTCTCTCCCTCGTTCTCATCCAGGTCTCTCAGCCCGGCCCGGTCACCGTTTCCCATTACCGTCTAATGGTGGCTGATCCGTGGAATTTGTCTCCAAACAGGAGACGCGGCCTACTTTTGCCCTCCGCCTTCATTTATATCCCCTCAAATTAAGACACTCCACTTCTAATTGACAATTAATTTCAACATCTTCGTATTTTAATAAGACTCCTCATCAATCTCAGCATGAAATATTCATTAGATTCCTAATAATTGCACAGGCAGCTGGTGGCTTGAGGGGGAAACGCATTGTGATGGCTGCGTATGAAGCAGCGATGTGGAATATCTAGGAAGTCTAGTCCAAAACACTCACGTTCATTTATACTGTGGCATAAATACAAGCGTCTTTAAGTACAAAAACACTCTTCTAAAGTGGATTGGAGGAAAGCAGGCCAGCTGTAGCTGCTACAAAGAGAACTTGATCTTTAACAGTCCATCATCACACTTGAGATGAAGGTGCCTAATGGCTTGCTTGAATAAGTGATTTATTACTTTTGTAAAGTGCAAGGATAAGTTGAACAGGTAAATGTATGAATCCGCATTGAGACTAAAGAGTTTAGCTGCTCTCCAGGAACACAATCCAAGAAGACGGCAGATAAGAGCACAGCACTTCCGCCGTTCTCCAACAGAGAGCGCTCTTTAGTGCCTCACACAACTGATTCATTGATCATACCGTGTGCCAGACAGTTACTTCACATGAAAAAGAGAGACACACTTTCAAAATACAAGTTATTAGAAGAAGTAAGAATGAGACAGAAGTTAAGAACTTACAGGTTGGTTGAAAGGCTTTGGCTCTGATGGACGCATGTGCAGGTGGGTCATCATGGCCTGCAGACGCTCGCTCTCTTTGGCCAACTAGGGAACACACAAACACACATATATTAGAAAAAAGCCGTTTTCTTATATAAACTGAATATGTAAAAGTGTTTACTTTTTTTCATGTTTCCAGTTTAATGTGCACTGACAGCTACAAGCTGATTTTTCAAAAATGTAATACTCTGTGGTGCTACAGCATCAAAATATCCAACCAACCTGAAACAGCAAAACACTTATTACTGATAAATATAATAAATAATATATATTATACAAAAATTTTACTTTTTAATCATGTATGCAAAAAAATATTTATAAATATATATATATACACATTATATATATATATATATATATATATAGATAGATAGATAGATAGATAGATATTTTTAATGTGTCAAAATATTGTCTCATTTTCCTTAATTTATGTTTGTTGTTTTGTTCTATTTCTGTGTCACACTGTTTTCTCTGTACGCAGCTGCTAAAGCTTTGGCAGCATAAGTGCACAATTATTTGTCATGCCAATACAGCACATTAAAAACTAAGTGTCGTCATAGTGTGTGTAGCGCTCTTTTGGGCGCCGCGGAGAGGAGGAGGGAGTGACTCCAGATATTCTCTTGTGAGGATAATTTTGCATTCTGCCTGTTAACTGAGTCAGCTCACAGGGATGTTGACATGCCGTTTCACAGCTCTTGATACCTCCGGGAGAAAACATCTCTCTCACCATCCTTCTCCCTCTTTCTCTCGATTGCTGCGTCTCTTTCAGAGACACTTGCCCTGTAACCACACTCGTCCTCGTTTGACATTCCTAACCGCCATTTAGAGGAAGTGTGGAGGCAGGCGGCCCCTCGTAATCAGGGGGCGACACACTGCCTCAGAACGCTCTGAGACTGGCACCATGCACTTTCTGTGGCACTAAAAGTGCTAGAAAAACAGACTGTTGCATTTTACTTCTAATAAAAGACTGCTAATCAAAATCAAAATATTCTAAAAATGCAGCAAATGTGGCATTTCTAGGATTGCCAAGGTATTATGGATGGTTTCTGGGCATAGCTAGGTGATGCTAAGGTTTCCGGGTGGTCAAAACAAAAGCCTCACAATATGAAATCAATCTCAGGATGTGATTAGACTGTTGTTGTGTTGTGCTGGTGCTCTGTGGCTGTGGCCGGTGTTGCTGAAGTCATCCACAGATCTGGGCTGTTTATTCACCCATTAGCTGATATGTGTGTTTAATGAGCTCCATGCTGGTCAGCCTGGTAATAAAAACAGTGGAAAACTGAGCTGGAATGCTGGGAGAGACAGCAGGTTGGCGAAGGGTGGTTCTGGTCGGTCTGGGTTGGCATTGGGGTGGTGGGGGCAGAGTAGGTGACAGGACGGAGGCAGACGTGAGAGGAAATCCGCTTGGACGTGTACTGACTCTCTTGTCACTTCTCATCACCCTACATCGATCTGGACACGTGTTTAAACGCGCTTTGCGGACCACAAAGTGAGCTCGCTGCCCGCGTGCCTGGCAGGGCAGTGTTTTTTGAAACACTCTTTGTTGTGAGGGGTTTATTTTTGGGAATGAGACGAGATGGAGAAGTGGAAGAAAAGGGAAGCTGACCAATTACTAGGTCTGTCTGACTGGCAGTCATGATGGGAAGTTGTTCTGCCACGTAAAGCTGGAGGGTCTGAAGTGCCCGTCTCAATGTAAGCCCGTCCACGAGACATGTTTTTTTTTTTTTTTTTTAAGGGATGTTGATTTACAGCTCCAAAAGCAGAGGAATTCTACCGCTGCAAGCGCAGTAAGGTTACTTGACCTGCGTTTTAGTTTGGCGTGTTTGAAAAGGGCGAGTAGCTCCCCCATAGCTAACGGTCTCTTTAATGCAACCTAACGTGACCGACCGATGTCCTGTCAGCGTCTGCCAATCCTAACTGTCACTAGACGCTCTTCTGACAGTCTCTGCGTCCAAACAAATTATTCACAATGACAATAAAACATTGTCCACCACTAAATATAGCACAATTCTGGGTCATACGTAAATGATTTATGATTACAATGAAATGCACCTTGCATTACTTGTTTGTACATTCTCTTAGACTGAAAATTCCTCCAAATTCTTCCTAAATTTATAACAAAAATTGAAATATTAGAAAGATTTCATTTTAGAAAGAAACATCGTGGACTTTTGCATACACATTCCAATTATTATTGATAAAGTCTACACTGCACGATAATTTATATACAGCATCTGTGTTTTTTTAATTATAATGGGACTGTCACTAAAAAAAATGAAGAAATCAAATCATCGGTTAATTTTTACTGTTATGTTCTAAACATTTTAAACATGAATAAACTGTTTTAAATCTTATAAATTTTACTTTTATTATTATTGTTTCAAATGGATATTTGTTGATTTTGACAAGTGATTTACGTTCACATTTTTTCATTTATTTAAATATTATATTAATTAAAATTTAAATTATTATTTCAGAATGCAGCTAATTCAATAATTAAATTTAATCATAAGAAGAAGAATTTCCTTTTTTTTTTTTGGGACAGTTAAATGCTAACTGAATGATACTGATTGCCATGTTATTTTTAAGTAGCAATTAACCGGGACAACCAAATTGTAATATCAGTTATTTTTCAAATTAATAGTGCTGCCCTACTGAAAATAACAAAACTACTCAGCTGATTAGAAAAAATGACTGTAATTTGGCCAACATCAGGAGAGTGAAGCAGAGCACGGAGGGTATCTGTGGTCAAAGGAAGTCTCTAGCACTTCCCATGTCCACCACCCTTCTCCTTATCAGCTCTCTCATTAGAGATGACACCGTGTATATGCGCGCGACAGGCAGCTCGTGGTGCTTGCTGAGAGTCCGCGGCATGAGAGAGGTGCTGGGAAACTCTCTAATTGGGATCCATCAAAGGCAGATATTCTGGCCTCCTCTCTCGCACCCACACTCTACATCACTCTTCCTTTTACAAGCTCCAGTGATCTCTATCAACTCATGTGACATGTAATGTGCAGAAAATCATGCCAGCTGGGGTGAGAGTGCGGTTTGTATGCGAAACTGTTCTGGAAGACCAAGTCTCAGCATCAGTGCACAATATTGGTAAACACAAATTCAAGCCTTGATCCTCTAAAGTTAACAGTTACTGTACCTGCAACATAATCACAAGGCCAAAACATACTTTGGATAAAGCATCTGGCAAATGCACAAATGTAAATGAAAACACAGGAAAAGAGGTAGTCGGGCAGCTTGAATATTGCGTTTGCAAGATTTTTAGAGAAATGTTGATTTTGCGTTTGTGCGCGCATCCCACCTGTATCTCCAGCTGTTGAACGACCTGCATCTGGACCCTGCACTGGGCCGTACTGCGATCATCCAGGGCGTGTTCACTGTTCAGGTGCCTGAGAGAGAGAGAGAAATGCAAACATGTGATGACATATCCTGATACACAGTCTACTAGATCAATCCGCGACCCGATCTAAACTCCCAGAGGGAGATCTGTAAGCATATTTGGACCATCTGCCACAAACCGTGTCGCTGACCTGCCTGATACAGTGCGCGCACACACACACACACTATACGGCTGTGTCTCAGCCTTTTGGGATTGTCTCACAGTTTGTGCCGTGTATGCTAACGTGTCAACACTACTGTACACGCCCGGGCATCATGTCCTGACAACACACACACTTAAACCCAAATACAAAGGTCACTGAGGCATCAGAGATCCAGTTGCGGCGTCAAACCATGACTTCACATAAACAAATAACCACATCAAAATACGAGCACAGATAACTGTTTATTTTTCCATTTTGGAGAATAAACATTCAACGGAATTCTCTTGGGATCACAACGGCCCTCTCAGAGGAAACCCCTAACAATAGTGGATTTCCACTCGAAAACACACTTTTCACTAGGCGTATAAACTCAATTTCCTGTCGCAAGAAAATAAAAACAATATTAGGACATGAAAGATGTGGAAAGAGAGTTTTCTGCTGAGGATTGTGTCATATGAGCGAATGTGACCATGCTGTTTGCTGAAAGTGAAAAAAACAAAAACATAAGTTATTGTATTTATTGTCACTCATCGAAAGAAAAGAAAATAACTTTAGACATGAACATCTCTCTATATTAGGTCTGAACGAGTGTCCTAATGTCTCTGTTATTCAGTTGAAATGCAGCTGGAGTGGGATATTATTTTGGAAACGGTTTTGTTTTTTTGTCAGAAAGTGCCGTAGGCCATGAACTCTGAGTGGGAGTTGAAAAAGGAAAAAAAAAAAAAAAAACACCTGGATATGACTTCATTTGTTTTACTCGTCAAGCGCTGCTTCACATGGGTGAGCTCTGCCCATAGTTATTCAACTCATGTTTTCTTTATGAAGCAATCCAAAACAACACTCCAAAACACAACAAAACAAACAAACAGATGATGCAGGGCTGAGAACCAAATGAGAAAGCAAAATCGAAAAAGAAAAGTAAGCGCTTAAAGTGATGGTGTCAGATTGGACACCAGGATGGACTCTAGGGTCTGCGATCTTGGATCTTTCCTTCACGCCATCTGTCTCATCCTTCACTTTTTATTTACAATTTTCCCACGCTTGCAATCACACAAGTCAACCCCTGCACATACAAATCCAATTCTGTAATCCGATAAACATTCCTATATCCAAACGACGATGTCATGAAGCATTTGAGCGATGATGTCATTAATCTCTCCAGGTTTGGAATTGACCGCGCCCACCTTCTACCAACACACCTGCTGAAGTTTAATGTCTCCAAGGTCAGGGGTCACAGATATCCCTTTCTGGAAGCATTATAAAGCAAAATCTTCCTAAGAATTACTTTATATATTTGTCCCAGACTAGTGATGCACAATATATCAGTACCATAGTGGTTATATTCAATTTTCTATTCAAAAGTTATCAGTACTGGCCAATATTATACTGTATATTTCATTTCATCTTTAAAAACATTACTAAATTAATATCAATTTTTGATAATGTACATTATAATGTTGCGAACATGCCTAAATTCAATAAATTCACCAAATTTGAGCTTTTAATGTTTAATTTTTAAATTCTATAGGCAAAATTTTTATATCAGCCAATTATCAATTATTAGCCACAAAATGAAAATAATTGTCAGTTTATTGTATCAGCTGGAATTTTAAAGGGGACCTATTATGCAAAAATCACTTTTTTAAGGTGTTTGAACACAGTTGTGTGGCTGCAGTGTGTGAAAACAACCAGCCTATAATGGTAAAAATCAACCCACTCATTTATTTCTAATCTAATAAAATCATAAACAGTCTCTCAGAATGAGCTGTTTCAGATTCTCCCTCTGTTCACGTCACAGAGGGGAAAAAGTCCCGCCAATTAGTAACGATGCCCTATAAGCATAGACACAGCCCTAAGTGAGAAGCTGCGTCCGCCTCCGCCATTAACTTTACTGATTACTGTAGCTGCTGGAGATATACAATGTCAGCGCCAAAGAGGCTTCTCAAGTGTTGTGTTTTTGGATGCACTAACGAACATAGGAGTCTCCATAGACTCCCTCCTTCTGAGCCGCTGAGGACACTGTGGTTAAGTTTCATTGTCTAAGGAAATCTCCTGGAAAAAAATCAGTAAAGTCCCCAATACGTGTAGGGATCAATACCAACACTTCGTGCGCGAACGTCAGCTCCAGACAAAGTAAGTTTCACGCGTGTGTTTTCCAAACTGCCCTTCTGAAAGACCTTCTTGGTACTCTGTAAGGCTAATGATGCTAAAGCTACCATTGCTCTGTCTGTTCTCACTGGTGCTGCCCATGAATGATCGTGAATAGGAATGTGGTGGTTAAAAGTTGCATATGAAAGCAATGTGAGTCGATCGCTCGAGTTTGAGCTCATAACCACCAGCGAGTCTTATAAAGTTTGTGATAGCATGCCATGCACCATGAGACCAGCTATGTTGATATTTTTATCCTGCCGTGCTCCCTGTCTGTGTAATTCATAAACGTGAATTTATTATGCACAGTATAATCAGATGACTGACTTTGAAACCGAGTATGTTTTCTGTAAAGATAACAGGCTTGTAATAATAGTGGAATGTTTATTTGCAAAGGCTAGCACTGCTAATGCGGGAGCTTGAGCTCTTGAAGCCCCGCCCTCTTCTCCGGGAGCACCAGCTCATTTGCATTAAAGCAACACACTCCAATTCAGAGCGTTTTGGCTCATACCTTAAAAGTGGCAATTTTAACAAGCTATAAAAAATTATCTGTGGGGTATTTTGAGCTAAAACGTCACATACACACTCTGTGGATATCAGAGACTTACTTTACATCTTGTAAAAAGGAGCATAATAGGTCCCCTTTAATAGTGGCGCAGTCAAGGGAATTCCTGCATTTTTTTTAGCACCCTCCTCTCTGGTGTGGGCGGCCCATCGTGTTTTGTTCTCTTCACGATGGGAGAGCGGCAAACGGAAGTGAGTGTAAGTGGCATAATCTTAACCTTCGCAATACACAATCATCCTCATGATCCCGGGTGACACCCGGCGCATGACACGACCGTTTTGAATGTCCGACTGAAGGAAAAGAGGGGTGCGCATTCGCTCTCTCATGAGAAATTAAACAAAAACAATGATGTCACCCACTCGACTAATCCAGGCGCAGATAGACATTTTTTCCCTGCAAGCACATGATGATAATAACAAAAACATGATCTCATCTTACTCTCCCTCTGCCCCTCTACACCCCCCGTTTCTCTCTCTTTCTGAATAAAGGAACAGACCACAAGTTTTACGGCTCATAATAAACAGTAGCAGCGTTTTTCCGAGAGACCCGACAATGAGGCAGTATTTACTCCCTGCAACCCGACAGGGATTTGAGGAGCATTTACAATGGTCACAGAAAAAAAGTCACAAGCCAGCCCCGACAAAGGGCTTGAGTATTCCAACACATGTCGCCCTGGCATGCCAGAGAAAACTGAACATCATTAAAGAGCTCAGGATGAGAGTGTGTGAACCAGAACGAAAGAGACAGGATGAAGATTAAGAGCGAATGAGTGTTTTAGCATTCTCACACTACTCTAGCTAGAGAGAAAGAGAAAACAAGAGATTTCATCTGGGGATAAAAAGTGTTCCTATTAAGTCCAGATTAAACTGACAAGACTTTTTCAGCATTTCTTGCACTGAATTCTATGAAAAGGATTTTCAAAATATATAAAAGTGTGTTAAACAGAGCTGAGTGTACTACACTCTTAGTGGTTCATGTTGTATGTGTTTAACTGGACTGTTTTTTAATAGTTTTTCTATGTAAACATTTGCTAGATCTCGCTGCTTTTTCTGTGTCTTACGCATGAGTACCACAAGATACAAAGTCAACTGATCAACTGTTGTCATGCTGGCCAGCCCATCATATTTAATTTCAAAACACTGGACCAATCAGAAGAAGCAGGGGGTGGGGTAAACATCACTAGTGTGTTATAATAGCAACTGCTAATTATTTAATCTCAAAAGAGGACAACAATAATATAATATAATATAATATAACCTTCGTCTTGCATTTCTAAATACAAGAATGTCTTCTGTACCTTTGCCTCCCTAAAGGAACAGTTCAAATCGATCAAAATGACCATGGTTGCATAAAACACTACATTCATCTTGAAAACCTTGGTATGACGGTCAAAAACATCCATCTAGCCCATGTTTAGATAGACCAGCAATTAAAATAGCAGTGCAAAAAGAACACATTCTGTGTGAACGTCCCCCTATTGGAAGCTGAAAGCATGTTTAAATGACCCAAACTCAACATGCATGGGGGCAAGGGATGTGTAGAGCTCTGTGAATGGCGGGCGCTCATTCAGTGGGCACCGATTCCATGTGGGCCTCATTTCCTACTATAAGTGGCAGGCAGCCAGATGGGGCTATAGAACAGACAAAAAGAACAGAAGGGGAGCGAGAGAGAGAGACTCTTCTCTTCTTGTCTTTAGCGATGACTAAAGTGTTCTGACTAGGCCACGGTGCACGGCACTGACGGCAATATCTGTCACCCCCTCCCTTCTTATCTCGTGTCCCCCCCACCCCCCTTTCTCTGCTTGCCCCGAGGCTATGTGAAATGAGACACCGCGCAACCAAACAACAGCTTTACTCTTAAAACTTTCCCAGACTCTCCGGCTCTTTGATGTGTGTGTCAGTGACTATCATGCACGCTTCCCGCTCCCGCCTGCGTGCACCGAACGCGCTCTTCACCCCATCACCAGGGACGACCGGAGGAAATTTACATACACATCTTTCCATCCTGTCAATACAGCGGTCCCCTCGAGGAAGCACAGCTCTGGAGTCAAAAGACGATGCGAGGGCCTAGCATCTCGTCAAAGGAAATAAACACGCAGGGATGTGACCGCCACTCATTAACGGACAAGAATACTCGGCTACTGTAAGAGACGGAGTTGACCTGCCGGATATCAAAGGAGGTGTTTGAGGGAGAGAAAATAAACAGCAGAGAGAACGTGCGTCGCGAGCCTCAAGTCCACTGGGGCAACGGCAGCGGCAACAGTCTGGCTCGCACCACTGTGACAGGCGGACATGTCAGGACTTTCCACTGTGAAGTCTCATTATTTTAACACACAGAGACAATGGGACTGTTTACATCGCCTTCCCTGTCTGATCTCTTCCTCTCTTTATCTCCTCTCGCCCCCCCAGCATCCCTAAAGACCCCAAACTGGCAAACACACGCGCAAAGAAAAATAGATGGCGAGAAGAAAGAAGATTGGGAAAAGGGAGATGGGGAGGGAGCCTCTTTTTGATGTCTTTGCTTGTATCCAAGAAACAAAAGCTTCTAATTGTAAATGAGCTAATTAAGTAAACCACTAACGAAGCGTGAAAACAATTTGCTTGACCCAGCTCTGGATCGCTCAGGGATGGAGAGGCGGAATTATGGGAGCGGGGAGCTAATCGGCCTCTGACAGCATTGAAGAGTTGCGGGCAGCTACCTGATCAGACAGACAGACAGACAGACAGACACACACACACACACACACACACACACACACACATATTCTTTTCCTCTACAACATAGGACGGGTCAACAGGAAGGGAACAGAACATCTGTCTCTATGGTTACAAGTGGGGCATGTGTGAACTAGCTTTCTGTGCAAAAGTATTAAGCTATTAAATTATTTTGTTTAACTTTAATGTATCAACACTTTAGTGTAAAAAAAGTTTAAGTAATAATAAAATTTGTATTAATTCTATTAGTATACCAAAAAAAAAGGTCTACAATACACACTCACATTAGAGAGAACTTTTTCTAGGCTAAAAATCAATGTTGTGCACCTGTAATCTATTAATAAAGAAACACTGTGATGTAAAATGATTTTAAACACTTAGTTGTATACTGTACACGAACATTGACTAACATTTCGCTTGTTTAAAATGTTTATGCTCACCAAGGTATTTGATCAAAAATCAAGTAAAAACAGTAATATTGTGAAATATTATTAAATAAATTGTGAAATTAGCATTACTCCAGTCTTCAGTGTCACACAATCCTTCAGTAATCTGCAGCTCTGATGCTCAAGAAACACCTCTTATTATCGATTTTGAAAACAGTTGTGCTTCTTAATATTTTAGTGTCAACCATTAAATAAATAAATATATATTTGTATATATATATATATATATATACACATATATATATATATATATATATATATATACATATACATATATACATATATATATATATATAATAAATAAATATTGCGGCTCTACAGAGTGCACTCTAGTTTACTCTGAATGTGTTCTATGACTGTGAAATACCTGTCTATCAAGCGTTAGCTCTCTTTTTTCATACACGACTACAGTCCCACAGCACTGGTGAATGTCTCACGCGCTCTCCAGCAATAACCTTGCACCCCCCCACCTCCCTGTGGAATTCATTCGTCTCTGGTATGTTCAACATCACACCTGAACATGGCTGTCAGTCGCCCGGCTTTCTTATTGCCTGTCCTCTCATCACCACATTTACTTCAGAACAAGAGGCCTTTAGTTTACAAGTGATCTGCAAGCTCATTGAAAAAAGGATGAATGCACACTGACAGAGGGAAATGCTAACAGCCACAGACTTGTTTTGTGGGACACAGCAGGTAATAATGAATGCTCTGCTGCCCGGTGGGGGATTTTATGCAAGTTACGAGGTTTGACATGAATGTAGCACATTACATGCTTGTGAAGTAGAATTTGACGAACAGCTGTCACTCACTTGATGAACTGGCCCATGTCCTCGCACAGCGCTTCGCAGCCAGGCCACTTGCATTCACCGTGTCCATAGAGTGGGTGAGAGGCCGTGTGTTCCTCATGAGTCGAGCTGAAAGAGACAAAAAAGATTTGGTTAGTCAAACTATAAATGATTATGTCACATTGAACTTTGACTCCAGTCTTCAGTCACATATGATCCTTCAGAAATCATTTTAATAGCTGATTTGTTGCTTAAAAAATGTCTTATCAATGTTGAAAACAGTTGCGTTGCTTAATACTTTTGTGGAAACCGTTAAATATATTCTTTCTTTAAAATGATCTGAACACCTGCTTTCTTAATCAAAACAACTCATTGGGGTCAATATCTTAATGCAGTTTTTTCAGGCAGTCGGCATAGTAGCCTCACACACATGCAACCAATACAAAGCAATGAAGCAATGGAAACAGTCTCGAACATTCCCTGTCTGGGAAAGGCGATAGCTTTGAGCCAGTCCTTCAGGAAGCTTCGAACAAATCTAGCTCAAGAGGATCTGGTAAATGTAAAAAAACGATAGCTTTTCCATAATTGTGACTGACAGGCTTCCAATAGTAAGTGCGTATCATTGTATTAGCATCTTGCACTACAACGCAGGTTCGAATGTCCTCAGATGCAGCCAGGAACAACAAGCCGCCATCTAATTACGAACAAACGTGGATGATATTCAGATGTTTCTCGTAACGGCGGGAGCACGGATAAGGTGGCTGCTGATGTGCTGACAGGGCCTGCTGGTGGGGCCTGGGGATAAATGCTACGGCCTTGTTTCGTTTGAGATACAGCCACTGTGTGCTCTGTGGCTGAGAAGTCTGGTTCGGGTCTCTCTGGCCCCGGCTTCTGTAGAGACCCATAACGGATCAGCCTCGAACCCCCGCCAGCACTCTCATCCAGCAATTTTTCATTTCAGGCCTGGCCAACCGCCACGGGCTAGCATGTAGCTTGGGTTTTTTGTCAGGGCAGGGACCACAGAATCCTTCGTCATGTGTCTGACTGCTGCTAAGCATGGGCAGGGGGCTAAAGGGGGGGGGGGAGCGCGGCTTGTGGCGGTTGAAGATCTGGGGAACTCTTCCCAATTCCACATCAGAGTACTGCTTAATATAAAGCAGCTTGCTAGCAGATGAGGCCCTCCTGATGCGGCACACACACACACACGTTCCCTCCTCCTCTTCATCAGATGTGCTGGCAGTGGACGGCCCACGCAATTCAGAAGCTGCTCGAGCGCTAGACATTACAAACTACTGGCAACCACACTGTCCACATGTGCCATGCATTAGCCTCACCGCACAGTTTTTCTTCCCTTTTGAGTTGCGTGTATGTGTGTGTTTGTGTGTAAATGTGTTAGGCCAAGTCAGGGAGAACAGTGTTAGAAGAAAACATGATGGAGGGCGCGCTTTTCTTTCTGTTTAGCCATGTCCGTGTAGCATGAGAGGGTGGGGTGTGTGTTAGTGCTGCTGGTGTGTGTGGGTTCATTTAACTGTAGTTTGGAGGCCCCACCGGTGGAAAAATGGCCCTATTACATAAAAGAATTACAGAACTGCTACAAACGTCACACTGCAGCGCCATTTAAGCGAACTGCAAAAGTTCATTAAAAACAGAAATGCTGCTTAAAAACCTTTTGCTGTTTGGAGCTTTTATTTATATATTTAAGCAAACTATACATATATAAACTAATAAATATTACATTTTACCTCATTTTATTACATTTATATTTTATTTGTCATATTTTACTTAAATATATATTAGTAAGTGTGTCTATGTGTGTATGTATAAAGGGGGGCTAGACCTGTGAAAGTTTGATAAATTATTTCATATAACAACAATAGCAGTCTAAGGTATGTCTTCATATAGATGGATAGGTAACCTTGTGTGTATACATACATGTGTGTTTGTTACTCACTGGGTGCTCTGCAGGGGAGCGCCTTTGG
Source organism: Tor tambroides (assembly GCA_021397915.2). NCBI lineage: Eukaryota > Metazoa > Chordata > Actinopteri > Cypriniformes > Cyprinidae > Tor > Tor tambroides. Next base: position 55,016 of record JAFVLL020025326.1, on the reverse strand, counting down.
AATAAGGCGTGAGATGCTCATCACTGGACTCCTTGGTGAAGGATGAGATCCACTCAAAGAGTCTTGCTCTTAAGAATGGAAAGAAGGCTTGAGTACACCACAGTAGGACCACTTCTCCCTCTCTTTCTCTCTCAAACACACACACGGCTGCTCACCTCTCAACGAAATTATCACGGTACACCTTCACCCACTCCACACACACACTCATGCTAAACTGGCACAGGGGCGTCAGTCATGCTGACGGCATGCTATGTTCTGAGGAACTCACACGAGCACCAAATATCAAATGAACCCAGGCATTTTACATCAGCTCATCAAACGGCATCTGACAGCAGAAATCTTGAAATATGATGTGTGACAAAAATATCTTTATGAAATCTGTCATGTAGCAGTTGGCACTCTGAATGCTCATGACAAAAATACATTAGCATAGCTATAGTGTATATATATATATATATATATATATATATATATGTATATACACACATACTTACATACATAATTATTTCTCACTTTTGCAATTACTTTCATATTCTTAATTTATCATGTTGTTGATTATAAAAAACAAAACAATATCATGTAGGCTATAAAGTAAGCTTGTGCATTTTCCACTGACCTGTCTCTCTTTGGAGTGTGCACAGAGTTCTGTCCATTTGGCAAAGGATGATGGGGGATCTGAGGTGAGACCTTGGAGGCCGAGTATGAGGTAGTGTTGGAGCTGTTGGTGGTCAGATCGAGGCCCTCATGTTTCATGGCCTCCTCTGTGCTCTGAACACCGGCCACGTCTTTCCACAACTGCTGCAGGTCAGTGGGACACATGGCTGAAATGGACAGAAAGCAAGCAAAAGATTACTACAACCTATAAATCTTTATTGATTACCATTAACCATAACATCCTTAGACAGAAAAAAAAAAACAACCACCTTTAGCAAACCGTAAATGCTATAATCCATAATCTCCATTGAAACACAAACACAAAAAGGTGCTTTAAAAGCCCTGAGTCAACATCAGGTGGCATATGATGAAACCTTCTCTAGACAGAGAGTTTTTCAGCATGTTTATTAGTTTTTCTCTTCTTTGTTGTGCTGAAGACTATAAGCCAGTGTTGAATGATGAGAGCTCCATCGGAAAGCATCCAAACCTGGATCTCTCTCTATCACACCTCCAAAGCCCCTTCCACCTCACCGCATTTTGAACAGTGGCCAGCTGGCAGCGCATCCCACCCCAGAGATCTCAAAGCCTGGCAGTGGGCTGACATTAGTGTGGCAAGCCATAAAACACCAGGCACACACCTCGCCACACTTCAGTACGGGAAGGGGGCATGCCAGCGGGACTTGTTAAGTTCACAGGACAGCAGAAGGAGGGACCCATCCAAATCGGAGGAAGCAAATGGCTACTTTCAGCGTGTTTTTGTTATCTTTCAACATCTCTGCAAATCCCCCTGGCTACCTCCATTTGTAATTATCACTGTCCCAACCGGCGCTGCAACTCACTGGGTGAATTAATCTTGGCGAGATGCTCTCTTGGCATTTTTTTTGTTGTTTTATTTTCCCCTCAAACTTGCTGAATTTGGGATTGTTTTTTGTCTCTTGGAAAGGCAGAGGGGGTCTAGGTTGGGAGGGAGATTCGAGGGTGTAAAAAAAGCAGAGAAGAAGGGGGGCCGCCCAAGCTCGTCTGGTGCACACTGTTCCCGAAAAGCCACAGCCTGCTATGCTATCTCACATGGCAAAGACTTAATAGCAATCTAAATATTATGTCTGGTCCGCCAGCATTCTTGTCCCGGACCCCGCCAAAACAAAACTCCTCGCCTGGCCTGGCTCTCTTCATCCCCCCACCTCCCTCTCTTCCCAGTAGGCCTGGGGCCAGGGAAATGATGTATGGTCACACTTGCAGCTACAGGCTGTTGTTCACTAGTCACAGACAACCTGACAGAGCACCAAAGGGCCATGGATGTATTTTAACCCTGCAAATAACTGAGCCAGCCCGGTGGCGTGGTGCTGTTGCCTTGGATGGGGGAAGGGAGGTGATTTCTGCAAGGTTCTACATTTGTGAAAGAGCAGCCAGAACATAGGAAGTGGAAGGGAGGACACAGGGTGGAGATGGAGCGGTTTACCTACAGTGAAGTGTTTTTGTATCTCATTTTCTTCCAAACACACACACACACACACACACACACAGTTGCACACACACACAAGGGCAGGTGAGGCGTTTCCCCCTGTGGTTGGCCACACACTCTCCATTTCTCACACACACATTTCACAGAAAACCAACCTCAACTTTTCACAAAAGTGTGTGTTCCTGAAATTGTTTAATATTTAGCATTTAGTAGTTGGTTTATTGAAGCTGATGTGTGTCATGACATTAAAACTTTACTTAATGTGCAGAGACTATGAGTAAACCATTCTTAGGTTGATTTCTCTGACATGTATAAACATTGGGGTGTTTTCAAAACATCTCTCTGTTAGTTTTAGCAGCCTGGCATAGCAACACTGTCTCAACCAATAGTGTGAGTTTAGGGCGGGGTTAACGGTTTTTGACAAATGGCAGAAAAATTTTAGGGAAACCTGCTTGGAAACAGACATTATTTTTGAAATTCTTCTTGATGCAGCATAAGTCATCAAATTTAAAGGAGAACTGTATAATCTCTGCAGAACTTAAATTATATGCACTACTGTTCAAAAGTTTGAGGTCAGTAAGACTTTATGTTTTTAAAAGAAGTCTCTTATGCTCACCAAGGCGGCATTTATCTATTTTAAAATACAGTAAAAACAGTGATATTGTGAAATGTTATGACAAGCTAAAATAACCGTTTTCTATTTTGATATATTTTATAGGTAGTTTATTCCTGTGGCAGCAAAGCTAAATTTTCAAAATATGCTGATTTGGTACTTAAGATACATTTCTTTTTCAGGATTCTTTGATGAAAGTTTAAAAGAATAGTATTTATTTGAACAAAGCTTATTTGAAAGTTTTGCTACTTGTCATTTTGTAATCTGTCACTTTCCTTTAATTTAATACATCCTTCTGGATAAAAGAATATTTTTTTAAAAATCTTACTGACCCCAAACTTCTGAATGGTAATATATATAAAATATAAGCATTTATGCTACTGTTTTACAACAGATCAGACTACATTAAACTTTCTGATTACCATCTAAATTTGATTAATATTCATAAGCAGATATCCAATGAGGCTGCTCACGAGGCAACATTACAAATTCTCCTTTGGTTTCTAATGTCTGCCCTCTCTCCTAACTACATGCATCACAAATCTTGAAAAAAACTGAAGAAATGTTTGGCATGGTGATCACAAAGCATTAAGCCGTGTCCGTCAGATCCGGTTGCGCTCTTTGGACAGGAATTAAAATGGCTTACTGTAACTGTTAAGTGAATCTTACAAAGAAACAAAAGTCATCCCGACTAGCAGTCTGTCTAATGCTTGGGTTCAAAACTCTAGCCTTTCTGCGGGAATGACTGGGCACGCCAAACAAACACGAAAACAACAACAGCGGTTGGCGCCACCCATGGATCAGAGAACAAATCCTTTTCAGCAGCAGCTACAGCCAAGCATGGCTAGCCAGAAGAATGCGCATGGTTGGCTGGTCAGTCATAATGGAGGACTTCTTTTCAGAGAGGGATTGTGGGGAAATTCCGTGATTCTGCTCTGTCGCAGGATTTGTTGAAGGGATTCCAAGAGCCCAGAGTTCATTGTTCTTCAGACCCCTTGAAACAATGCAATAAGCAATGGGGGTGGGTGTGAGGGTCTACGCCAGAAAGATGCCACTGCCAAAAGTTTACAGCTGTCGCGTAAAATTATTTTCATCAATCTGCGAACCTTCCTCTACCTTGTTCCTTGCTCTCTCCCTTTCTTTTTTTCCAAAAGACTAATTTTCTAAAAGCAGCCATGTGCGTGTGTGTGTGTGTGTGTGTGTGTGTGTGTGTGTGGCAGGCCCACTCAGGATTCCGGATGACGAGTCTATGTTTTCTTAAGACTGAAATAATCAGAGACGTCAAGAGCAATGGGTGAAAATGAGAGTCAAGAACTCTAATAAAAGGCTGGGATCATTTTGGAGGCCCTATCGGCAAGAGTGGCAGGGATTTCGGCATGGAAACTGGAGTCAGCTCCCTGTTTGTTCTGTCCTGTTGAGGCTCTTGCAATGTTACGACCGCTGTGGAACCTGTAAAAGTTGATGTGTCTAATTTCGGCGAATGGTGGCCAGTTTGCAGTCAGGATCCATTACTGGTAGGGGCCCTCTGACAAAACAAGGAAAAATGGAAAAATACATTCAAAAATGATCCAAAACCTCCATTTCCTTCTGTAGGATAAGTGCGTCTGGAGCGTGTAAAACTCATGGGCGCACACACACACATAAGCCCCTCCCTGCCTCTGCACAAAGCCCGGTGAATTTTGTGGCATATTTTACCTATTATCCAAATGACTGCCTTCCACAAAACCAACAATCAAGCTTTGCTTTTATCTCTTTATGAGCTGATTAAGTTAACAAGCTTCACATGTGGCTCTATGGACATGGCTGTAGTTAGTCTCCAGGGGGCTCCATCCCGCTGTAATAGATTGAGATGATAGCTCATTGCCAAATTTTGGAGGAAGACGAATAAGAGATTCATTTTACAGCCAGCTTTATTAGCATTCAACATTGTGTGTATAGTAGCGGGGCAATCTGAGATTGTGTGTGTGTGTGTGCGTGTGTCTGTGTGGTTGGGGCTGACTAAGGAAGAATAAGTGGGCGGCGGACGCAGGTCTGGCCTCAGCCTGAGACCGCCATCTGGTCCTGGGCTATGGGTATGAACACAGATGCTGCATTTATTTAGCACACTGCATTTCCTCCAGAGCTCCACTTTCCTTTAATAGGCATCACTAAAGAAGCGAATCAGACACTCTGTGGTGTTTTTCTGGCTGTTGACGACAAGAGGAGAGTGTGAAAGAGACAGACCACCAGGTTGAGAGGCCTGTGGCTGTACCACCTCAACCTGGAGCTAGACGGAGTCAGATGTTTGAGGTCAATATTGATGAGCTAATGGAGTTGGGAAAGAGTTTTGCACCTTTAAAGTTATACATTAATTCAAGTGAGTCAGTATCTGCAAAAAAAAAGTCTAACAAAAATCCTAAATTCATCAAAATCCCCTTACTTCACAGTAAGCGAATTTTCATAATAAATACATTAGATAAATGACTTCAATACTTTGACATTCTGCAATTTTGGTATGTTAAGTTATTAATTAGCTTTTGACTTGTTTTCCAGTTGGAATATCCTAAAGTCCAAAATAAATAAATAAATAAATAAATAAACAAATAAAATAAAATAAGCTACTTGTTTTCATCTCAACTATACAAGTATTTTGTCTAATTTAACAAGTACATTTTCCCACGTGTTTACAGTATAAACAGATAAAAACAAGTTTAAAAAAATCTGTCGGTTCAGTAATACAAAATACATTTCATATTAAAGAAACAAAGAGAACAAGTCTTATTATTGTATGCAGTGTTGATAAACTATGAAAAGCATGTCAACTGAAACAAAGAAATAAAATAAATACATATAAATATTAGGTGAAAATCTAAAACTAAAATGAAATGAGTTTAAACTGAAGCACTAAAATTAATAAGTGGAAATAAATCAAATCTAAAACTGAACTAAATGTGGAAGAAAAAGAAACATTAAATAGCCTAAATAGTAATATTAAGAAACACTAATAAAAATGACAAAAGCAGATAAAAAACATCTCAAAAAGAGTAGTCTGACTGCATTTCTATGTGTACCTTGCTGCAGGCTCTGAATGGATACTGTTCCTTGGCCCGGCTGTAGGTTCACCAGGCCCTGTCTTTGTAGATTCAGAATGTGTTGCTGCTGTAGTTGTTGCATCTGGATCAGCTGCTGCTGGAAAGCCAGCTGTTTATTCCCCAACTGCTGCTGCTGAGAACGAGAGAGAGAGAGAGAGAGAGAGAGAAGTATGTTACACAACAAAACAAACGGATGGGAAAAGTGAGAGGAAGAGACTTGGAGAGCTTCAGGATGGAGAGGGCGGGAAAGACGAGACATTCATTGGCTTTTATAAGCCTTCAACCTCATCCAGGACATGTTTAGATAGGACATATCCTGGAATAGAGATATTTTCCCCTCCAATCACCAAAGCACTTCCTGTGGTGGTAGACAACAAGCAGACAACAAAACGCTGAGACTTGGTTCAAACTGTCGAAGTGCATTGTGGAGCCTCATGCATTAGGAGATAACGCATTAATCTGGGAGTGACAGTTCCATGTGGTCTAGGATCGACACCAAAGACACGCTCGCAAACACGCTCGTTCATTCCTGCGTGTAGCAATCTGTTAGCATGCGGTTGGCGAGCAATTAACACGGCAATAAACAGTGACTAACAACATCTGTGCACAATGTTAAGAACAGTTCCAGATTATATGACGTCAGATGTTTATCATTTTACGATAAGGCTTGGTATTTTTTCACTATGCATGAAATGTGCTTTGTGAAACTTGAGAAGCACGACTCCAAAACCCTTTTCCACTGTTTCATAAACAGGTCTCAATGTGTGCGGATAGGCATCATTCAGCTATCAAGAGATTTATTTTTGTTCCAGCCGACTTCTGGTGTTGTTTAACAAAGAGATGAAAAATGCAAACCGTTTTATCAGTTATGACATAAGCACGGTGTATTCCAAGACTAGCCCTAAACTTGTATAAAAACATGACATGACTGAGAAAACCCCATCAGATCTTCAGCCAGAGGTGGGAAGAAACATAAAAAAGTGCCAAGGTGAAAAAAAGATCAATTTAAAGGTGATGCATATAATTTATGATGTTTAAAGTGACACCGCATGGCAACATTGACTCAACCAATGACATTTTGAAAGGTGGGGCTGGGGGACGCTACCGTTCAAAAGTGTGGGGTTAATACGATTATTTAGTTTTTGAAAGAAATGCATTACATTTCTCAAAAGTGACAGACATTTACAAAAGATTTCTTTTTTACATAGAGGCTGTTGTTTTGAACTTTCTATTTATCAGCAAATACTGAGAAAAATGTATCATGGTTTCCACAAAAAAATATTAAGCAGCACAACTGTTTTCAACACTGATAATAATAAGAAATATTTATTTAGTTTATTTTGTGTTTACCAAATCAGTATATTAGAATGATTTCTGAAGGATCATGTGACACTGAGGACTGGAGTAATGGCTGCTGAAAATTCAGTTTACCATCACGGGAATAAATTACATTTGGAAAAATATTAATAAATTTAACAGAACTTTTGAACAAAATTGTACCTGTTTTTCTGGCCAATGGCGTACTTTGTTCAAAGTATGCATGATACATTTCACCTTTAAAACAATAAAGCAATCAGTACACACTCATTTCTACAGCAGAGAGGTACAGATTTGGAGAGCTGTGTGTGTGTTTGTGTGTGTAAGGGTAAGAAGGGTGAGTGCTATGGAATACATGGCATGTGCCGATAAGGTCAGTTAGTGTCGTGGTGATAAATGTCCTCCTTCCTGAACTGGCCTGAGTCGAACCACTGTTTCCAGCGACACGCTTTTTGATGTTCCCTCAATGAGAGATGGGCCTTATCTCCTTTGAGATAACGGCATGAAAAAAGTGGAGGGGAGAGAGAAAAAAATGTTGAAGGAGGGAAGAAAAAAGAAAAAGAAAAATAATTAAAGGTAGTTTCTTAATCTCACTGTCAGAGAAGTGTTTGAGGCCCCCGCCTGGGGCACAAGGCCCCATGGGAAAGGGCCACATGGGTCAACATCAACAGAGAAGAAAGAAAACACAAGCTCTTTCCAAAACCTAGTGAGCTGCTTTGTTCCCTACATAAGCAACTGTCTTCAAAAGCAGCATTCTAACAATCACAAATCTTTATAAACGAACAATTTGAAAAAGGCAACAGCTCAAATAGTGCTTTGCACAAGAGAATCAACTCACAAATGATTTCAATAGCTGCCAAGCTAAAAGCACAATACTCTAATAAGAACAAAAACACATTGCACACATAAATATTACTAAAACTAAAATAAATTACATTGAATTATTTTTTTTATATTTTTCACCACAAACATTTCTTGAGAATGTTAACTTTTTCCCTTACATTGTTCTATAGACAAAATGTAAGAATTTGAATGTGTGAAATGCATGTTCTGACAAATAATTCCAAATAACCTCTTAAAGGGATAGTTTACCCAAAAATGACATTTCTGTCATTAATTACCCTCATGTTGTTACAAACCCGAAAGACCACAAATTAAGGTATTTTTGATGAAATCCCTAAGCTTTCTGACCCTCCATAGACAGACCCAACATATAAAGTTAGGATAACCTTCAATTTGTCTTAAATCACCAAAGTTAAGATATTTAATGAATTTATTGGGGTGTTTAAAATATTAAGCATTGCAGCAACACACTAGCTATGTATGATACATATAGGGATCGAGGTGACAAAAACCGAATGATAATGTAAACAATGATCTGTCATGATTATGCACATCTTAATTTGAAATTCAGTAAACACTTTACAAAAACAACTCAAACAGGGACCTTGTTTTTAATTTTAGAATTGTGACCTTTTTTGGGTGCAAATAAGAGAGCCAAAAAAGAACACACATACATAGAAAAATGGAAAATGTCTGAGAATGTCAAGTGCAATTCTTGAGAATTTTCTGAACTTTTTTTTCTTTCTTGAATGCAGCCCCAGCTCTCTGTGGAGGGCCGTACTTGTTCTCTTCCCAAACTTTTGAGAATGACAGATTCGATAAAAGAGCTAACAGAGAACCTTCAGTTAACACGCAACCGAAAGAAGTGAGTAACGCCAATATTCAGTATGTCTATCTCTCTTCCCTTCCTCCTCCTCTTCATCCCTGTCTTCTCTCCTTTCTCTTGCTCTGCCTGTTTGGATCCCATGGGACACAGTTCAAGTTCTTTAACACATTGTGTCTGCACGCTGTTTACATTAGATGCAGTTGAGTGGCTAAACCTAGCGGAGTAACAGGCCTGTCAGCTTGATTTATGAGCACATCAAACAGAGTTTGGGCACGCCAGGCCCGACTGACAGCGCTACTTCATTAGGCTGACTCCGGGGTGACTCCACAGCTCAACCGTCAAACTGAGAGAGAGAGATAGAGAGAGCGGGTGAAACAATAAAAAAACAGAAAAAGAGCAAAAGTCGGGACTGATGATGCAAAAATGTGTGTGGCAACCATCTCTCCCATTCTTCTTTCTGTCTATCTCACCTCTCAACCTGCTTGTGCTGACTGGCAGTGATATGGGCGGCAATTAAAGTGTCTTTTACTGAGGGAGAGCATAACGTGTCATCTCTCCATCTTCAACTGCTTTACAAAAAACAAAGTCCTGAGAGTTTCAAATTTCAATCACAGATTATATGAACAGCCCACTTGCCATGACTGTTGAAACTTTATGCTAATAATGTCAAATGAAAGGAAAATAAAATATATTGATGACAAAATTGAGGAGGTGGTATTATGGCCAGAGATGCAGTTAGCTTCATGGCTTCAGGGGGCAGTTTTCTGTGCCATGTGGACCAACAGCATGGCAGAACAAAGAAAAGGGAGGTTTCAAAGGATGAAGGGCTTTAAAAGAGGGCTAGAGGGATAAGAAACACCACACATACTTGTGTTGCTATCTTCTTTCTTCTCCTCACGCCTGACTGCTTCACTTTTAGTCCAGTGCTGTCAGTGCACTCGTCCCGAGGGGAACACCAATACACAGCAGACAACACACGTGTAAACACACACTCACAAAGATGAAACCTTCAACATGGCCTAATAGTGCGCTTATATCTGAATTTCCTTGCATAGATACTCTGCATAGCATCCATTTAACAGTTGACATTCCACAACTAAGATTGTGTTTTAACACCTAAAATGTAGTCTAGAGTATATAAGCATGTGGAAATGTTTTATTTTATTTAATAAATAAAATAAAATAAAAAAGGATAAAATAAGGAAATACATTTTAATGCAACATTAAAAAAAACATAAAATAAAAAAGTAATTAAAAAGAATAAACGCTTTTAATATTAATTGAATTTTAATTTGAGAAAAAACATCTTTTTGTTTTTTAAAAAAAAAATCTTTAAGTAAAGAATTCTAGGTAGCAGTACAGCATACTTCCAACCAAACATAACTGTGCGGTGGGGCAGCAGACTCTGTTTTCTTAACGCACACGTTAAGCTTCTACAACATGTCTATGACGTGTTGGCCAAGCACATTAGCATACTTAGCACAGGGCCATATTTTAGGCTGACTAAAAAGGCCCTGAACAAACGTGAGATGATCCGCGGGGAAGAGGAGCTGACCACTGCCCTCCCAATTTAATTTCCCTGCTCTCCTTCCACTCGGAGAGCACACCATCTCCCTAGCTCCAATATTTAATAAGGGAAAATGTCTGAAAAACTCCTGAGGCCTTGAATAAGGTTAGTCATGCTTTTTTATACTCTCACTTTTCAATCTTTTTCCTTTTCTTTTTTCCCTTGGTCTCTGTCACGTTCCTTGACTATCTGTGGAAATGTCAGGATACTGGTCTCATTTGAAGAGTGTGTGCACGTGTGTCACTCTGTGTACGTGTGTTCAGGGCACCTTGTGCATTTGCCACGCATTTGCTCTACCAGTCACGATGTTGTCTGGGGCATATCTAACGGGTCTTAATCCCTGTCCTAGCCTATATTCTGGCCTATAGCATCTACCCCTGCTTGCCTCATTTTCTCACCTGCCATGAAGTCAAGAACTTATTTGTTTTCTGATCCTCTCAGTCACAAATACAGAGGACTGCGAACCACACTCAACCTTATACAGCTCAGATGAGCGATTGAGACCTATTTGTTTGCAGTAAAGTTGTTAGCAGAGTCCATAAACTGGACTGTAGATTATTCTCTCAGTTAAACCGGTTGAGGGTAGCTAGCTAGTCTCCTAACATACTTAGTGCTGGGGTGTTTTTGTTGTTTTTTGGGGGCACTTTTCAGATGGAATGCCAGCTGGGAGACTAGTTAAACCTGCTGAAAACCATCTTAGTCAGGCTTGGAGACAATCTAGAGCACCTTAAACCTGCAGAGCTCACCTCAATCCCACAATCCACTCATTTCATCTACACAGGCTACTGCACCCTGCATCTTGCTAGCAACTGTGATAGCAGCTATGTGCTAATCTCTTTTCAGGGTTTCCGCGGGGTCTTAAAAAGTCTTAAAATGTCTTAAATTTAGTTGTATCAAATTTAAGGCCTTAAAAAGTCTTAAATTGTACAAGAAAGTCTTAATTATGATTTCAAGAGGTCTTAAATTTGGAGACGGAAAGACCAGAATTGCGATATGACTGAATGTGACGACTGGACTTCAAAAGGCTATGATTTCATTAAATAAACATGAGCGCTGCAAGTTCAAAGTCCGGTGCTGCGCTGCTTTGTGTTCTGTCTTTACCGGGAAAACCGTTATATTTCAGCCAAACGCGACACCTGCTGGCAGAGAATGAATCAGTTAACATAGGTTAAACTAGTGCACGTACGAGTTTCACTGCACGATTCAGTCTATTAAAATACATTTAGAATGATCACATAATTTAAGATATGGGGGCAGAAAATGTATAGCCTATATTTATGGTATATCATTTCATATAGTTAATATCACACGAAGAGTGCCAGTCTTTTCTCCAAAAGTCAGCATGATTACAAATGTGATTTTGATTTTATGCAACAGTTCAATAAACAAGAAGTTAATATTAAGAGACTTACGTTTTAGACACCATATTTCCTGCTTTTGCTCTATTTCTCCAACAAAAATAATTCCAAACACAGCCACAGCACTGTTTTGCGTCTCTGAGCAACATGACGGTGTTTCGTTCCTGAATGAATCAACCGTTTAAATGATTCGGTTCAATCGCAATGACTCACTTATTAACAGTGACTCGCTGCCACCTGCTGGCGGTTTTAATTTCACATTTAAAGTATCTTCATTTTTTTTTAAATTTCAAACATCAGTTTTCAACGTTTTATGTTTCAAATATCAAAACATTATTTATGCATTTGTAACTGCAGGTTAGCATTCTGTGTCCCTCTGAGCTGCATTAAACAGTGTGTAAATACATCTAAATGCCACTTCAGATGCTTTGCAATGATACATTTTGTTGATACTGATTTCATCTGCTTGGTAACAGCCCAAATGCAAGAATTTGACTCAAAAGATGATGCACACTTTTAGACAAAATGGCTTAAAGGTAAAAATGCCCATAAAACTTGTTGGAAAAGACTCATTTCTATCACTGCTGTGAACTGACCACACAGAATATGAAGAATATCAAAAAAATTCAGGAGTCAGCTGTCCATGGTAATCTTTAAGATACCAGCACAATAACACACTCAGCAAAATATCACCTAATTATCGTTACCGATAAAATCTCAGAACATAGCAAGATATCATTTTTTGTCAATTTCGCACACCCCTAATTCATGTTATTTAATTTATATAATTTACTGATAATAATTGTTAATATCAATATAATTAACACTTTTGACATCCATTTTCTTAAAAATGGTTTAAAGGCTGAAATGTAAAGTTTATCAATTTATAAAACTTTGTTTTTGTGAAAACTTGTATCTGAATGCTTTTAGCAGTCATTTTACAGTTTAATATGGTACTATAGACATTGCCCTACCCCGCTTGTACGGTATTAATTTTATTTGTGCAGGTCTTAAAAAAGGTCTTAAAAAGTCTTAAATTTGAACTTAAAAATCCTGCAGAAACCCTGTCTTTTATTTTGATGGTTTAGACTCTTTTCATATCTGTAAACCCATCTGACTGACCAGGTAAACCATTTTAACACCAGTTTAGTAAGGTTAGGAGACAAGCTAAACCGATATAACACCAGCTTGAGGAGGCTATAGGTTAGCAAGGCTACACAGGCTTTCTAGTAACTGTGTTAGCAGCTATGTGCTAATCTCTGCTATTTTTAAGGTTTTAGACTTTTCAGATCTGTAAACCCATCTGACTGACCAGGTAAACCATTTTAACACTAGTTCAGTAAGTTTAAGAGACACGTTAAACCAGTTTAACACCAGCTTGTGGAGGCTGCGGCTAGCAAGGCTACACAGGCTATACTTAAACTGTGCTAGCAGCTATGTGCTAATGATTGCTATTTCCGGCTTATTTAGATAGGCAGGCTGCAAAACCATCTGACTGACCAGTGGAAATGCTGGAAGACTAAATAGACTATCCTACACCAGCTTAAAGAAAACGTTCCTAGGCTGGTTTAAGATGTTGTTTTCGAAGAGACACAAACAGAGTCCCCTAGTTTCAGTTTACCTACACAAGCTACTGTAACCTGCATGTTGCTGTGTTGCTAACTGTGTTAGCAGATATGTGCTAATCTCTGCACTAAGCTGTCTGTTCATTAAGTCCTCATGAAAACTCCCTAAGTTGTATCAGATATATGTCATGCCACTGACACAAAAACCACAAAAGTTTGGATTTCATTTGACCGCCAGATTAGCGCAGATCTCCTCTCCCGCAGTGCGCAGGCAAGCGATTACGCCTTTGGCTTTGTTGTGCTGCAGTCTTATCCTCAGTGATCCAACATGATTCCCCCTCACCTTCATTACCCAGATCAGGTCCTTCTCCTCCTCCAGTGCATTAATTGACAATTAAAGAAACTCCTCGACTTCACCATAGTGGGTTGTAATAGGGATTTTCCAGTAGGCTTAGCAAGCGGCGACTTGTAAATTAATACTTAACGAGTATTAGCGGGGAAGCCCTTGGTAAGGTTTGGAGCATGACTTTGGTCAATGGCAGAGAAATGAAAATCCATATTCCCCAAACGTCTTAATCCGCATTTTTGAATTGCTTTATACACAAAATGCAATTGAGTGCTTGAGAGAGGAGGAAAAAAACATGATGGCATCCGTCTATTTTCCTATTGAGGATTTCATGTAATGCTCAGTGATTACAGAGCCTTTATAAGGTCTGTGCCGTTCAGTGCAGCACAAAATCAGTCATACAATCATCTCACATATGAGAATACAGTTATTTTCAAAGAGCTGGTTTCTGGCTTTCAAGAGGAACGGGCCTCTTCTGTGTGACAAATGATGTGTCAGCCATCTTGAGGATACTCATCGGGGTGCTATGAGGGTGAAGTACACTGTGAAGTGCAATACAGGGAGAGAGGGCAGGGGTGTCTCACCTCTTTGGCCTGCTTCCCTGCTTGTTGTTGCTGGGTAAGGAGCTGAAGGTGCAACTGCTCCTGTTGCTTCTTGTAGTACTCCTGCAGCTAGACAGAGAGAAAGAGAGAAATGGCTTTTAATGCAATGGAAATGTCACACTGCAAATCAAATCAAATCAAATAAAAAAATAAAACAAAATTCATCAGATGTTTTAAAAATAATAATAATAACATATTACCCAAACATAAATCTTACTGTTAAATTGTAAAATGTGTGCTTAAAAATATTCCTAATTCAAGATATATTGCCTGAAAACAATAATAATAATAGTACTATAAAATGATTATATTTTATATATTATTATATAATATAAATAAATAAATATTTTATGCTATTTTGTAAAGCTTATGTAAGTAATGTTTTTTTAAGATGTTTAGATATTTTACAAAATAATATTTTATAATAATAATAATAATAATATTTTTTTTTCAATGTGAGATCAAAAACAACAACAACGCCGATGTAGCAAGGACACAAAACAAATAAATGCAGAAAAAAAGAGCACTTCAATAACACCTCAATAACATACACTTTCACAATGACCAGATTCATCTGTATTGCACAATCTAGTATGAAGGTTACATGTATTGTACCTTTTCTCTCCATTTTCTTTATTACTCTACATAAACCTGATAAAGGGCGTTTAAACATAAGTGCTTCTTCTATAAAGAGACACCATGGCACAATAAGTTGCCCAAAACTGTCCTGTGGTGCTATTAAACGAGTCAGATGATACTGGGCATCCAAGATGAGGTAGTCGGGTGCAAGGAGTCGCATATATCTTAAGGCATCAAAAAAATGAAAACAGGATAAAACAAGATCAGCTTCTTGCTTAAGGGCTAAAGTGCCTCCATAATAAGGCATATTCATCTTTTTTCAGCATTCCTCTAAAAGGCAGCTTAAACACCTGGCAGGTGGCGTATGAATGTGTCCTATAAATCATCTGTCCACCCTTCTATTGGCGTGGTAAACCTGACAGCATGGAGACAGGCTTCCTTATTTATGACTGACTGAACTAAAACACACAACACCTGTCTGGGAAAAGGCGCTGGTAAAATTTGCCCTTTGCTTCTAATCTCAGAGCAGTTTTCTTTACCTGCCGAATAACAGTTACGATTAGAACCCAGGTGGTAGAAACCAGCCAGAGATCAGCACAAAAAGCCAATTCATGCCTTAAGCATCTGAGAGATATGAAATAGACACCTGCCTGATTCCTACACGGATGCTCCTGGCACTATCCTTCAATTATGTGCGGTTTATTATATACAAAATCATGCCATTGTCAAATGGAAAAGCACCTTATGTGTGTTTTTCTCATTCTGTTTGCTTGCGTGAGGGGTTTGTGTTAAGTTAACAAAGCACAAGAAAGGTGTTTACACACTGGTTACTGATTCAAAGCTCAGCTGAATGGGTTTCTATCTCCTCTACACAAGTAAACATTAGACTGTATGTGCTTTATCACCTCGCAATGGCACACCTTGGTCTGATTAAAAGCTTTGGGAACAGACTGAAGCATGTGAGAGTCATTGATTTTAAGTGTTCACAGTACGGTCAGGGGTACATTTCATTCTTTAGAACAATGAAGGTTATTAGACAAAAACAAGAAACAGGTGTGTGAGAGCAGAAAAGTAGAGATGGTGTTAATCATTTACAAGCATCAATGACTAATTCTGTGAAAATCTTAAGATTTATTTTCCTTAGTTGCTAAGACAAACATTATTATTACTTTTTACTTCCCAGGGTTGTCAACCGAGGGTCCATTTAAAATATAAAATCACTAAAATCAATCAAAATAGCTTAGTAACCACATAATAATGTGAATATGCGAAGACACTCATTTCATCAGAAGATGCATAAATCTGCAAATAGCAGTGAACTTTAACTAGAAGTAACACGTCTTTGATGCACACCTAGAAATAACGTTCAAAAATGTGTTGTGTTTTCACCTCCAAAGATTTAAAATATTACACTCACAATAATACTCTTCCCTTTCCTGCATTTGAAAGAGAAAAAAAATATTACATGAGAAAGGCTTCCTGTTATGCTACCATGTTTACTTTTGCCTATTTGAACTAGCCGGTACTTTCAACTAGCTACTCTTTTACTGAGTCCTAAGTGGGACTGGCTCGCACCCACTAACACTGTCACTACACATCTCCAACCGTAGCTCTGGCTAACCGCAGCGGCCACCGCAGACCCACCACTGTTTGTTTTACTTTCAGATTATTAATTTACCCAGGAAAGCCTATTAAGATTAAAATCTCAGTTTTGCATGGATGACCTATTTGACATGGAAGTGCATGTTGACCGAAGAACAGAGCACGGAGGCCCTCGGACACGCAGAGGCTGCGGAGGAGCGCCTGGGGGAACGCTGGCTGCAGCTGCTGGAGAAAAGTAGAATAATGATACCCTCATTAACTCCTTATCACACATACTGTTTACAGATGTAATGCGGGCTTACTTAAGGAATGAGGTACTTAATAGTGGGCTACGTACCAATTTACAACACAGTATAACTTTAAAAAGAGAGTGCTGACACAGAATACATTCAGTGTACTTTTAATATGACATGAGACATGAAAACGTCTTTTTATAGCTATTACACATGCAGCTTTTTCAACCTCAAATTAATTAAAAAAAGGCTAACTGGAATATTTGTTCTTTCAATAAATTAATGTCACCATGCAGGACATTTTAAAACTTATTAAAATGAATTTCTTACCATTTTTAACATAATATTCTGAAATGTTTAACCTAAAATGTTGACCAAAAACTCGAATCATGCATCTCTGGGGTCACATGAAATACAAAGGACTTTTGTGGAAATAACGGGAAGGAAAAAAATAAAAATAAAATAAAGCAGGAAAGTAAATGCATGATGTTTTTTCATTTTTTCCGATGTTCTTTCCAGTTTTTTTTTTTTGAATTAGACAGATTCATTAATGAATCATTCATATTGCTCATTAAAACGAACTGATTCAAAAGAACAATTCACTCATAAATCAAACATTTCTCTACACAAGTCCAAGAACTGATTACATATTTTAGAGCAGACTAGAAAAAAAAAAATTGTATACTACATAAAGCACCATTTCCATGGCTTTTCTATTAATTTTAATGAAATAAAATAAATTTTCATTTTTTCCTTATCCAAACTTCAATGTTTCCAGGTTTTCCACTACTGTGGAAACCCTGCACTTCATACCAAAACCAACAGCCCAGATGTTCATCTGACAGAATGACTGTGCAAAAGACAGAAAGCTTTCACTGTCTGTCCTCAGAAATCCATCTCTCAGGCTGACCTGAGTGTACACAACTCTAGTCTTAAATGAGCCTTGAACTCACTCATCTCCTGCAGTTTTAACCAGACGAGCGGTTCTGCCAAGCAACACTAAAAGTCTGCATTCCCTCTACAAAAGCCATCTCACACCACTGCGTCCATTTGGCTACCTGTCGCCGCGCCGCTTTACAGGATGTTGAAGGTGAGCTATCTCGCGTCTGCGACGCTAAGCCACGGCCCTTCCGAACAGAGGAAGTCAGCGAGCCGTAAGGTGTGAAGCGGGACTCCATTTACCACACTAAAGGCATTTGTCTGGCAATATGTCACCCATCTCTCGGTTTAAACTCTCCTCCACGCCTCGCTGCCGCCCGCCTGGCCCCGTTGTCTCTCGTCCACTCATTACCCGTTTAATTCATGCCAATATGAAGCTGAATAGTTGCAGGAATAATTAAAGAATAATTAAGGGTTTTTTAATGATTTGATTCAGTGGGCCCCTTTCACGTTAACTGCGCGCCTTGAAAGGCATTCACCTTAGATTCCCATTACTGTGACCTTGGTTTTACTTAACAGCACAGAGAGGGGATAAAAAAAGAAAAATATATCAGCTGGGCTGTAATTAAGGGTTGGAGGGATGTAAAGGTTAACTCACACATGCAAAAGTGCACACGCATACATAAACATGCACTTGCTCTCGCTTTCCTGCGCTTGCGGTCTTTGTATGTAAAATCATATTTGTAAGGGTATTTCACATGCAGAAAAAGCCAAAGCCCACTCATTCTCCCACACGAGCTGGGATGAGGATCAGGGACGGATTGCTGTACGTGTGTGTTGGCAGGCTCTCTGATTGCTCCATTTGCCGTGTGCGAAAGAGTGAACATTAAAAGCCACTTCTCACGTGGTTCATCACCACTGCGAACCATTAAACCCACTGGCTTTTACTGGAGATGTAAAACGGCCCATGAACGGTGACTATTTCAATTTCAATATCCTCGTTAAATATAGAATAAAAAAAGAGAGAGACATAAAGCGGGAGGAGGGGGACAAAGTGCTAAGTTTCTTTCTCAAACAGCTGAATTTTGATTTCTGTGAGCGAGCGACTCTTGATAAATTTGTCAGATCAGCTCGGCACAATTTATACTCGCCTAAAGCAACCTCCTCTTCCTTGCTACTAAATCAATTCTGCTCTCTCTCAAGATCATTTATGCAACCCTTTTCCGTCTTTTAGCTGTGAAAACTAAACATACGTTCTCTAACAGGGAGGTTTCAGAGACCTGATTTCTGCCCGAACGGTGTGTGTGAAAAGTCGAGGGTGTGCAGAGTTTTGGGACGATGTTAAATATTTGAGAGACGTGAGAGAAATGGGGTTGTTTGTTTCTTCATGTCTGCTCATGGGCCGCACCTCTGGCCTCCAGGCGATATCGCAGCGAGATAGCAGAGGCCGCGCAACTAGTAAACAAAGAAAGAGAGACGGGAAGAGATATGGAAAAGTCTGGCTCAGCAGCTGGGTGAGAAACATTGCCCTCGCTCTAACATAAGCGCTCCCTGACCGCCGGCGAGTAAACGTGTAGCGACACCAGCCAAAGGAGGCGTCGCTAACACTAGTATGCTAGTAAACGCCGCTTATAAATGCCAGAGCCAAGTAACATCAAAGCCGGGGAAGATATCATTCCGGGCATGCCTGTGAGGATGCAATCAAAGTTACACAAAACGCGATTACATTACACACTCTGACATCTACACTCAGGGCCTATTAACGGGGATCCCACGTGTTTACTGTGCTATCCGATGGCACTCTATAAAACCCTGGCAACAGCTGTTGGAATGAAGGATGTCAGTCAGAGATTTCTGTCAATTTGGCAGGATTCTACTATAAAACATGTATGGCTTGAGCAGTTAGAGGTCCGGACAGGAGGGAAGAAGTTTTCTTAAGGAAGTAAGGAACAAAGCGTTTTATGTCTGAGTGCACGTCTATTTGAAAAGGTTTTGAATTCTTGTTTGTTTAGTTTGGCACCAACTTAATATTTTTCAATTAACGTTAAGATTTGTATGGAAGCCAATTTCTCAGTATAAAAATAAATAAATAAAAAGGTAGTTGTGACACTTTTCTTCATAGAATCAACTATTTCTCATAAATGGGAATTTATACATTACCATTCAAGGTAAGTTGTCAGCAAATTAGGATGATTTCTGAAGGATCATGTGACACTGGAGTAATGGCTGGTGAAAAATCAGCTTTATCATCATAGGAATATATTGAATTTTTAAATATATTAAAATGAAAAGTTACAGTTTTTTTTAAAAAAAATTAAAATAATAATATTGTAGAATATGTTTTACTGTATTTGTGATGAAATAAATTCAGCCAGAGTAAGAGTCAGATATTTTAAACTATATGATAGTTACCTGCAGAAACAGGCTTTCATAGTTTTCTGTATTCCAAATAAATAAATAAAAATGGTTAGCCTTAAATAAGTAATTAAAATTAACCAAATAATGTCCAGTATCATGCAACTCTATGAAAATCTCAATGAAAGCGATCATATCATATACACACACTTTTGCTGGAAACTTACAGCATATGGTCTAAAACACAGACCCACAGCACAGGTTTTGATGTAGTGAATAGCGTTCAGTAATATTTTGATTAGCCAATAAAACGTGTACCAATTGGCTTGGAAAAATGTAGCTTATGTGTGGTTTGTGTGGGCATGTCATGTCTGAGCAGCCCAGACATTCACAAATATTGTTTTAAGTTCTGTGTGTGGTGACTTGCGAGGCGCCTGGTGTGTTGGTGTGTGTGTGTTACCTGTTGCAGCATAAGGGCTTGTTGCTGTTGGAGTAAAGCTTGGAGCTGAGGTGGAGAGAGGATCTGCTGCATC
>JAFVLL020025326.1:0-34512 GCA_021397915.2 Tor tambroides | reverse complement strand
TTCACTGCAAAGCATGATTCCAAAGCTAAGCAAAGCACATATTCTTCAAACCACTAAACGCCTCACTAGCACTGTTTGCAGACTTGCACTAGCCGAGCACAAAAACAATAGTGTCTACTCCTATTAGCTCTGTTCTAAATCTAGTGAGCAGCCTTGCTGCCTACATACAGTAGGCTGCACCCGAAATAGAAGGGAATTTCAAATAGCCAATGCAAGTGAAAAGATTATTAATATTATAAGTATTCAGTGAGTTATATTTAAAATACACACACACATATCATACACTACTAAACCAAAAAGAAGAAAGAAATTACTACTTTAAAGAAATGAATACTTTTCTTCAGCAAGAATGCATTAAACTAACCAAAAGTGATAATAAATTCGGTCACACTTTATTTTAAGGTCCAATTCTTGCTATTAACAAACCATTAGCTACGACTTTTGCCTTGATAAACTCCTAATTTGCTGCTTATTAATAGCTTGTGAGGTAGTTGTTAAGTTTAGGCTTTGGGTAGGATTAGGGATGTAGAATATGGTCATGCAGAATATGTGCTTTATAAGTACAGTTCTAATAAACAGCCAATATGTTAATAATAGGCATGCTAATAAGCAACTAGTTAATAGTGAGAATTGGTCCCTATCCTAAAATGTTACTGTAAAGTTACTATTTCAAATAATTGCTGTTCTTTTGAATTCCTTTTATTAATCAAAGAATCCTGAAAAAGTTTCTCACAGTTAAAAAAAACAAACAAAAAAACATGTTAAGCAGCATTCAATACAGATAATACTAAGAAATGATTTGTAATACATGTATTAGAATTATTTTTTGAAGAATTGTGTGACACTGAAGACTGGAGTAATAGCTGATGAAATTTCAGCTTTGCAGTCAGAGGAATAAATTATATGCAAAATTATATTTGTATATTATTATATAATTAATACTACTACTATTATTATTTATTATTATTATTATTATTATTATGATCATTGAATATTTCACAACATTCTTCAAAATATCTTCTGTTTATTCATACAGGTTAGAACAACTTGTGGGTGAGTAAATGATGACAATTTTAATTTTTGGGTGAACTATCCCTTTAAGAGGTTAAGAGATTGAAAATGTTTGGAAAGCAGCATCAAGTTGCTTCCTAGAGAGGTTGCTCACTAGGTTTTGGAACAGCTATTATTGTATGAGTCTATTCTAAAAAAAGTTAAAAAGGTGTTTTAGAAAATCATAATCATTTTAGTATATTTGCATCTCATTACAGCGTCGCCATCGCACTGCATGGACCCGACCATAGTAAAGGATCAGATGAGAAGCAGACATCTGCCTCCTAATTTTGAATGCCTGGCAGTTACACACTATGCCTCACATTACTTATACAGATATATTGCATTTATTATATCTATGTTTAAATAGAGTTTTTAATCATTGTACTGACTGAATTATATTTATAACCAACATTTCTGTCGCTGCACCATTTTTTCACTGAGCTCAAAGCAATGCACTCTGGGATTGTATTCTCCACGTAGGATACATGAGATGCTGCCTTGTAATTTGGTTTAAAAAGGTATCTTAGCAGCCATTATAATTAAGTTGCCTACCTTTCAGTATAGCCTTTATGTCTGAAGTGTGCCTATGATGCCTACACATGGAGCTGACTAGCCTTTGCTCGTGATCCAGTGTTTCTGATCCACTGATTAAAAACATATTAAAGTTACATCCAGAGATCTGCTAGCTGTGTTTGTTGTACCTGGACATGGCGCGGTGAGAGTTTCCATGGGCCGGTTGTCCGGTTGGGCTCCATCTGGAGGTTCGGGCGGGCTGACACTGTGGCTGTGGTCCTCCTTGGACATCTGTTCTGGAGCCAGGTGCCAAGTGACTAGAAATTACCCTGCAAAAGAAACACACAGAAAAAAACAAGGCTAAAGCTTGCAAACACACAGCTGTCCTTATTCCCACTATCGCTTTTCCCTCCTATTGTGTTTGGCTCATGTCAGTGGGCCAAAGCACTTAAAAAACAACCAGCGGCTTGGGAAATAATGCTTGGCAAAAGAAGAAGAAATTAAAATGGCACAATGAAGCAGAACATGGCCAAAAACTATCAATATATGATGTGGTATGATACAATAGACTTGTGCAAATGTTCAAGTCAAGTAACTAAATAAAGAAATAAACATAATTTTGATGCTCAGACCATGGCATTCCTGTGGTTAACATGCAATTTCAAGAGTTTCTTTAATTAAAATGTCATGTGCTAAATGAATACTTATTTAGCTTCTTAAAACATGCATTTAAAGACATGCTAAAGTTACTTCATAACTACTAAAAGCTGCACTAAGAAGAAGAATATCATAATTTTGCATGAATCACGTGCAGCACATACAGAACACCATGACTCTGTTGGTTTTATGCTGTGGTTTGTCTCTGGCGAGTCTCTGCACGCTCCTGCTAAAACTCACTCAAACCTGTTGAGCGTGTCCACAGTTCACTTTATAGACAAACCTGAAATGTAAAATAAAATGATCCAAACGTCTTACCTGCAACGGTCACTCGGTACCACTGTTGTTTCAGTGATGCATCTTCTAGTGCTCTAGCGCACAAAACAAACTTTCAAGTGTCCCGTTTAGCAGGGAAAAGTGTTTTCTTTCTCTTCATGTATCTCTCTCTTCAAGTATTTGAGTTGTTTTATTATTTATATGAATGCTGACACTCGTAGTTCCTCATTTGTTAGTTTATCTCGTCAGCTGACTCCAGCGTTGAATACATGAAAAGGTTTATCTTCGTCCTCAAACTCTCTCAGAGCCAAAAAACTTGACAGAAAACATCGTAAAGTAGAAAAAGGAGCCTGTTTTTCTAACAACACAAAAGAAAGCAAAGAAATAAACAGATGTAAACCGAAATGAAAAGTTTTTTTCCTCTCAAATCCTCCTAATTTCCAGTAATGTCGAAAACTGTTGAGGTCGCTCGCCAGTGAAGCTCACGCACTGTCGCTCAGAACTCAAGCAGCAGCAGCAACAGCAGTCGCGCACTCAGCTTGAGACTGTTCGACAGGAAATGACATTGAGGGCTGATTACTCTGACTCCCTGCAGGCAAGAGATGCCTGTAATCTACAATTACACTGATTACGCTCTCCACGACCACAGTAAAAACAAAAACACGTCAATAGAAAACATAATTTAATATAATACAATACAATACAACACAATATATACACGGGAAAGTATGGAAATGTACAATCTTATATTATTCTTATATTATTATAAATGTATAAATATGTAACATTATGCAATTCTGTATTATGTATCATAATATTATATTAAAATGATGTGATTATGTGGTGGCCAAAATTATTAGAACACTAGTATTTTCACCAGCTAAAAATGTTTTTTTTTTTAAAGTCAGTTATTTCTATCTTTCTCTGTAGTGTGTCAGTAGGAAATATCAGTTTACATTTCCAAACATTCATTTTACCATTAATTGTAATAATCCAGTTTGATTTTTATTTGCACAAGGAGTCTGACAACAGCCAGTGCCCCACACAGAGATCTGATCTCACCATCATCCAGTCTGTCTGGAATGACATGAAAAAACTGAGACAGACTAAATCCAGAAGAACTGTGGCAATGTTTCCAAGATGCTTCAAGAGACCTACCTGCAAAGCTACCTGAAAAACTATGCGCAAGTGCACCTAGGGCAAAAGCTGCTTTAAACGCAAAGGATGGTTACTCCAAATGTTGATTTAATTTAGTCTATGACATTATTTTTGACAGCATTCTCATTTAACAGCATTTTTACACAAGTGTCTAAAACTTTTAGCTTTGCAGGTAGGTTTCTTGAAGCATCTTGGAGATGTTGCCATTGTGTGTGTGTGTGTGTGTGTGTGTGTGTGTGTGTGTGTGTGTGTGTGTGTGTGTGTGCGGGTAAATATTTTAAAAGTAAATAAAAATGTAAAAAAAAAAAAAAAAAAAATTGTGGTAAATGAATTGTACATAGGTAAAAATCAGAAAATATACAAAGTTTTAAAAATCAGTATGTAGTTCATGGTTCAGAGGTCAAGTTATGAGAGGCCTGAAGGCACACAATGTGCTTTTAAAAACGTTTGGGCGATAGGAATCATATACACCTGAGAAAGAAGTTTTAAGTCAGTTTTTGGCCAATGTGCCATCTGCACCTGTAAAGGCATATTTCTTTCCCTCTTTTTGGGGCAGGAATGATATGCATTCCAATTTATGTTCATTTATGCCAGTGTCAGACCTGAAATCCATGTTTATGGTTCTATCACCTCTCTCTCCTCACTTTTATTTTATTTTTTTAGCAGTTTCTTGTAAATGCTTCGCACATGTAAAGGGAATGCTACACTTTGATGTCCTCCCATTGGATTGGACAGCCATCAGTACATATCAGAATTATGCAGACTTGAGCTTTGTGTATGTGTCATACAAACTTGTAATCAAATAAAATATTGATGACTGAGTAAGGTGTAATGTCCACACCCTCACCCACAACTAAATCCAAAATGACACATTGTAAAAGCACTGCACAGCACTCCTAAGACAGCGTCAGGCACTCATTAGCCTCTGCCAGTGTTTGTTTACCGGTCAATGATATTCAACCTTTCAGTGTTTTTGTCTTGGTTAACCTCAAATTTACCAGGTGCCAATCTGCTTAGTTTCTTCTCTATGGCATGAGAATGTTGTGGTCCTGTAGGCCTTTATGTACTGCATAGTTTTGTGGAGAGATGAGCTTTTATGTGTTCTCGCATGCTTAAATGTGGCCCAGATTGGGTCTAACAGCGCGTAGCCAATCATCAGCATCGTTAAAGGGATAGTTACTCATTCCCATGTCGTTCCAAACTTTCAAAAGAGGGGTTGAGTGTTGTTTTAGACCCCACTGACTTTCATTATATGAACAAAACCAGTTGTAACATTATTCAAAATACCTTATTTTGTGTTCTGCAAAAGAAAGTAAGTTGGACAGGTTTTGAATAACATGAGGGTGAGTAAATGGTGACATTTTTGGGTGAACTATCCCTTTAAGTGCTTGACTATGCATCACTCCATGATTATAGGTCATTGTACTTCATATCTAGGTCAGCGTCAGTGGGTGCTGAAATCTGGAGAAACTGAGAGCTGAGTAAGTGACTGTCTTCCCATAATACCTTGTAGAATGTAAAAAACAGTCTGATATGTTAAAGTGTTGGTGATGGCCCAAACATTTTTGTGCTAAAAACAAATGAGGAGGAGCTAGTTAGGTGCAAGGTGAGAGGGGGAAAAAAAATTGAATGTAAAACTGATGGACCGAGAGAATAAAAAATGGGTTTAGGTTTATAAAAGTGTCTGTGTCACAATAATTTAAAGCAGCTACAGTATACTAATGCGAATTTACCTCTCCAAGATAACTGCAAGAAACATTGAGTCAAAGAGCCACAAATTACTCATGTTCAACAGTGTTTTTTCTCTTGGATGTTATTTTAAACATTTGACACAGATTGTTTGTAGCAGAATTGAACATTTTGACACAAATGGGTTAGGAGAGAGGGATGAAAATGTGTTTCTAATCACTCACAAAGACGCTTTTGTTCTTCTGTCCGGGCCTTCTGTAAGCCAGTGGTCTGGGCAGAAATATTCTGTCAGACAGTCTTAATTAGACTCATTATGTAGGGTTGCAGGGTGTAGGATACACTTAAATTCTTTTTTGTGTGTGCGTGCGTGCGTTTTATCTTTCATCTAGGTGGATCAGTGGTCCAAATGGCATATTTTGACACTCAGTAGTAGTCACTGTGCAAACAGTATCAGTCATTCAGCCTTGCAAGTCAGAAAGTTTACCTGAGTTTAATGCTGTTCCAACAAAAGACAACAAATTTTTCCAAAACTTTTACTAAATTAGACAGTCAGTGTAAGTTTCCTGCCTGTCAAACTCTGAGAAAGAATTTCAAAACACTTTAATCAAATAAAAATCTCACTTTTCCGAAAGCACCCACATTTTCCATCTTTACTCTTAACATTGCGGCAACACCTCTTCAGAGCGAAGGCCTGTGTGCTTTAAAGATAAGCTTTCAGGGCAGATTTCAAACTAAGAGAAGGGATGGCAAAAAAAAGACAAGAACCTGATCCGGCCTAAATGGGTTGGAATAACACTCTCCATCCTGTCTGTATGTCAGTGAGAGATCTTCTCAGAAGACTGAAAGAGCTCTCTGACTGGGCCTGTCCTGTTATTTTCCTTTTCTGTTTTTTTCACTCTGCTCCATTCAGTTTTTGGCTGGTTTATTTACCCCTCCTGGTGGACAGAGCCTGTAACACAACAACAAGAGCGCCACATGGCCACACTTGTGTAGGGTTTCAACACATGCCTATAAGTTGTCAGCCTGCTGGTCAGAATGAACCTGATGTACTGCCACCACACTGTCAGTCTGAGACTGCAGAGCTACTAGACAATGTAACAGCAGCAAAAAAAAAAAAAAAAGTGTATATAGTAGCATTTTATAAAGTGATCCCATTTTTTTTTTTACTTGACAATAATTAATTGACAAGATCAATATTTAATGTAACTATTAAAATACAAAGTGATGCAGAAAAGATGCATTGTTCTCACATGATTGATGTCTCATGGATAATATGTAATATTCTAATATTTTATCTATTACTCTATTCATACTCTGGCAGTCAGTCTACAGCTTACTCAACAGAATTTAAAGTATGTGAGAGGGGGTTTGCACTCAGTTTAAATATGAGCAGTAAATTATATAACTGTAAGAGTGATTAGCTGGATGCTATTAGGCAAAGAGGTAATTGCAAACATTGCCCTATTACTCAATACACCATAGACAGAGCTCACATAAAGACACAACTACTGTCGTATTTTTTTTCTCCTGTGCCCCATCTATCTTGTCCCCTATCCCCAAAATAACATCAAATGGATCAGGCCATGATGTTCCTCTTCTTAAGTAAGTTGGAATGGCAAGTGCTTTGTAGACACCCCATTTCCTTGAAGTTGAGGCCCCTGCTTTCTATTTCAATCGCCCGCTTTACACCAAAGACAAAGTGTCACACGCATGTTGCATGTTTTAAGGAAATCCACCTCCCTTGCTTGCTCTCAACTGAGAGCACATTTTCTGCACCTCACACACAGTGAACTACTTTTGAGGCTGTCTATGAGAGAAACAGCACAAGCTCTGACAGGCTGTCACCACAAAGATTGATAGTGTTTGAACAGACTCTCTTGCCAAAAGTTTTAAAAGTGAATTAGATATTAATCTTCTGGTGTATGACGATTTTTTGAAAGATATTTTAACCATTCACAGAGTGATATTACATCTAATCCACCAAAGGGTGATCACCGTCTCTCATATTTTTTTGTGACTGTACTCTTTATATGTTAGTGTTCACTTTTTCTCTTTTTTTTGTGACATTTAGAAAGAATTATATAAGAATTTAAAATGGTTGACAAAATATCTACCTGGGATATTTTTAGTAGATTAAGGAACATTTCTGTTCAGGCATTATTATTATTAGCTGCAATTTACTTTCCATAAATGAAAATGTCAGTTCACTCTACTGTACGCAACACATTAATAGTATATTTCTAAAAATATATTACATAACATATATAAAATATATTTTATATTTACTATTGCTATTTTTTTTAATTAAACAATATTATGCATAATAATAATAATATAATTTCAACTACCATAAATGAATTTATATTGTAAACAGATACAGCAATAGGGATATGCATTATAGACATACAGTAAAATAGGGACATGTGCGTATTCTTTTGAAAAAAAAAAAGAGAATGATGAAAAAAACCTTTGTGAAAATATATTGCTAATTCTAATTAAACCGTTGAATGCAGAAAATGTAGAATGTAAGTTACAATACAAAGCCTATGACAGTGTAATAAGTATTTTTATTGCATTTTATAATGCCATTGTCAATAATTAGTACAGATTACATGCAACTAGACCTACTGTACAGTTTTTTATTGTCTGCATGGACAGACACAAGAAGATTCAGGTTACAAATACACAGATATATGTGTTTTTTTTTTATACAGCATGAAGAAAAACGGCAGTGACTGGCATAAACATGGTCACCAGGGGTTAGAACGACAAAGGTGGATGGCTAGATGCCTTTTTTTTCAATTTTCTATACCATTTCAAAAGCCATCACCTATTCTTCCCCCAAGTCTTCTCTGAAAAAGCAAAACAAATGTAAAAAAAATAAAAAAAAAATAAAGAGAAGTAAACGAGTTAAAATGAAACTAAAGTACATAAAAGTCACTGCTGTAAATGTACACACATTCGTAAAAATACAATGAGAGGAGTCGAAGTGGTAGTTCCATTTGATTGGCCGAAGAAGTTAATACCATCAGGCAAAAGCTCCCCTGCAAGGGTCCTTTACTTAGAAAACGGCAGCTCAAAGCTATTCATCACCAGGCAATGGATCTCTGAGGCGGCGTGAGGGTGTGGGTAAGACATAAAATACTGCTGTCACCTTCGTCACGCATTTGTTTGGTTACAGTTGTGGCAGACTTGATCGATTTGGAATACAAAAATCTAGCCACAATCCCTTTGGTGGTCACTGAAGATGAACTGCATTTCTAAAAGCCTTTTCACAATCTTATTTGGTATGCTACTATGGAAAAGCCACACCAATTTCACAGCAAATGGCAAACAGTGGTCAAAAATAGCCTGTGTGACTCTTATCTATCCGAGTGCCTGAAAGCATGGCATTTTAGAGCCACAAGGATGCAGAGAAGCCAGAAAATTAGAAAGTCGCTTTCTCAGAGAATTTCTATACAAATCTGGAGCGCTATTGCCTTATGAGAGACAGCTTTGAGTGCTGATGGTAAATAAAGGCATGATTTGACTTTAAAGGGAGTCTATACACATATTGGCACCTAAAAGGACCAATAATAATAATAATGATTAAAAAAAAAAACTTAAAGTTGCTCTTTCTTATAAGCAAGAGAGGGCTACACATTTTTCTTCAATGTTTTTTTTTTTCTCTTTCATTGTTTTTCTGAAGTTTTGGTCCTGTCTCGTGAGAAAAGTCCTTCTGAGGTATCATTACACAATGAGTTCAGCTTTTTAGTTTGTTTTCTCTCTTTTTTCCTTAAAAATGCATAAATGCACTACAGAGACAAAAAGTATCAAAATAGACCTAGCTAAGATAAATATACAAACAGGTGTGTTACCTAAACCACATATCTAACTCTTAATCTGTCTTTTTTCGAGAGATAATACACTAAAAAAATCATCGTCCCAGACGTTTTATGACAGAAAAACTGGGAAAACAAAACCAAAAAAGGAAAACAAAATTTAACCATGATACCTGCAGCACATAATAGGTGACTTTCATTGGCCTATCTATTTTGTGAACCGTTTTTAAAAGGAGGTAGCATTATTTTTGGTTTTATTTCTTTGAAGGTGTTTCGAAGGTGTGTTTGAAATGAACATACAGACCAGGTACGTCAGACCATGCTTAAAAGCGAAAAGAAGGATCCTCCAACATAAAAAAAGCGGAAACAGTCCTTAAAATGATTCCTGTCAGGTTTGAAAAGATCTGAGTCCCTATCAGCCATCCCTTATTAGTGTGGTAAATAATACTGTTCAACAGGCAGGGTAAGCATAACAAGCAAGTGCTTGCCTGCATTTTTTTGGTATTCGTTGAACTGCATTTAATTGTGAAATACTGGTAATTGAAGTAAACCATAATGCTGAGTAATTGCTGCTGGCTTCTAGTGTCACAAAGTACATCAACTGTTATTCAAGTGCCTTTTAAAGTCCTTTGCAATCTTAGACGGTGAAGACTGCATTCTCAACACTGCAATTGCCTGAGCACAAGATGGGGTAGAGAGCTTCCTTTCTCAGATCGTAAGTGCTTGTACATTAACTAAAGAACCGCGAGAGGCTTGTTAATACTGTTTTTTTTTGCTTTTTGTTTCCTTTTCGGTTTGTTTTTTGGCCTTTAAACATATGTAGTGTTAAGAACTCGTTAGGTTAACGTATATTAAAACAGTTGTCTCCTTTTTTGAAAACAAAAAAAGCATTTGCATTTTACACTTTGGTTTTTGGAATGCTCTGTAGTGTAAGTCAAAAAACAAATGATTTAACTGGGAAAAAAAGGAATATTAAATATTCAAATGACGCGTTTGTGTTCTTTTGGCCAGTTCTTTAGGAAGAAGAAATGATAAATAAAGAGTTTTTGGTTTACTAAATATCTCTTTGGTTACCTGTAACAAAAGTAAAATGGGGAAAAAACTAAAAAAGCAACATGTATTAAACTAAAACTCGGAATTTGGCATGGCACTACTGAGAAAAGGTTTTTTTTTATAGTTCAGTGAAAGCAAAATCTCACATGCTAATCAGACACTTTCTACTCACACAGTGAATTGCAAATAACTTTTATATATCTAGTAACTATAGAACTTTGAACTGATAATGAGAGAGTCACCATGTTGGTTAGCCACAGTACAAATCCCCTTTGTAATAACAGCGTGAGGGGGCAAACACTGTGGTCTGAGGTATTCCGTGACCTTGTTATCTTTTACCTTAAAGCAATATTTTGTATCGCAGCTGATATCAACTGGCTACTACGGAAAATTCTGAAACGAACAAAGTAAATGGTGCAAATTTGGGAAAATAAGATCTAAATGAACAAATGAAGTACATTTTTGGAAAAAAAAAAAAAAGAGAGATATGAGTGCCTGTAAAAAAAATTTTTCCAGGATCTTACAGGGAGCTCTGTAATGCGTATTCCACCTCTTTCTCTTTAGTTTCAGCTTCTCTCTGCTATAGAAATGTTTGAGTGGTTTTGTTGGTATTTCACGTTAGATTTCATCTGTGGTTCTGTTTCGGAAGTTTTCACCTAATGCTAAGTGCTATCCTCAATACTCGTGATCCAACACTAGGATTGGACTTTTTTTTTTGGAGTGGAGTTTGTAGAATTTTGGAACTTCTCTCCCAAATGTAACCCCTTTTTGGAATGATAAGAAAATGAAAAAACAAAACAAAAAACAATCATTAACAGAAGACATAATAGTTGAATTACATCACAATGAAAAACTGTTGATCCTTTTGAAATAAATGACTATGAAAGTAAAACGAAATCGAAAGCTACTGCACACATATTATAATCAACGATACAGTCAATAAAGTCTCTGAGCCGGTCCTCCACAAGCCTCGTGTCAGTCTGGCTGTCATAACAGCACCACAGGAGAACAACAGCGAAAAAGTTCCTTTTCCTGAAATATGCCTTTTTTGGGGGTAGCGACATTTTCTACGTTTAGTCTGACAAAGAGCGAGGGGGAAAAACACGCTTGGGCAGATTCTTGCAGATACCATCAGATAAAGATAGGGACAGCGCAAGCATCCGCTGTCTGATCGGAGGCTAACACTGCCTCGAGACAGAACGCGCCCTCCGGTTCTCTAGTCCAGTCATGTAGGGGAGCCAAAAAAAAAAAAAAAAAAGGTTGGTTAGGTGGCCAAGGACGCCGTTGCCAGTCTTTCAGCTCATTTTCTTTCAGTCTTTGCCTTTGTCGTGAGTGGTGAACTTATCTGTGTGACTGCAAAGTTACTGAGTCTTGCAGCATCCCCTTGAATGAGTACAAAAATCCGGTTGAAGTCATTCTAAAGATGTGTGTTTGTCATCTTTTTTCTTTTTTTCAAACATCTTTCTGAGGTAAATCACCACTGTGTATTTATCCCATTGAAAAGCAGTGTTCTCAGGCCCAAAGAACATACAAATTAAAGCTAAAAAAGACTTAAAGTAAAGAAACCTTGAGCGACTTGTGGAAAAAAAATGACTAAGCTTGTATACTGACGTCAGGTTTCCCTCAGTAGCTTTAGATACAGTGGTCCATACTTCTATCAGGCCATGTTTCAGAATACAGGAGGACACAATGCACAGCTGCTCAAAGGGCCTTTTCAAGGATACTAACTGAGGACACAAAAATTAAGTGTTTTTGCATTGTGAACTGATGAGGTCTAACCCTGTTTTGGTTTTTGAAGTTGTAGTTGATTTTTTATCTTTGTTTCTCACTTGATCTTGAACATCTTGAATATGAGGGAGGGGCAGGGCCAGTGAGCTCCGCCTCCATCAAGCCTTCCTCCTACTCCAGCTCCTCTGTGGGAAGCTCCTCCTCCATGTCGCGCTCATCACCGGGCATGCTCAGGTTTTGAGTGACCATAAGGGACATGGGTCTGCTGTCCTCCTCCATCTCAGCTGGCTCCTCCTTCACGTGGACTTGGTGTCTGAAACAGAAATAACATGCAGAAAGTCATTCTTTTCTAAATATGGTTGAATTACTTTCAAATATAGCAAACACTACTTTAAATGTAGATGCATTTTTAATTGTTTGTAATTCACAAAGAACAAATATTTATTATATATTTATATATTATTTATAACACTTATACCCCCAGTTTCACAGACAAGGCCTAAGCCTAATCCCAGACTAAAATGTAAGTCTTAGCTGTTTCAGCTGAAAGAAACTTGCACTGACTGATCTTAAAATATATAAGTGCCTTTGTTTTGTCTCAAGATGAACACCAGTCAAGTTTTTTTTCTAAGGCACATTTATAAAAATTACTTAAATGTCCTAATTGAACTATGGCCTAATCCTGGCTTAGTCTAAGCCCTGTCTGTGAAACCGGGTCATTGTGTTATAAATATTATATTAAATATTACATTCTATTAAAATTCAGCTTTGGATCACAAAAGTAAAATGGAAAACAGTTATTCTGAATGGCAATAATATTTCACAATAATGTTGTCTTTGTTGTATTTCTGGATCAAAGAATGCTCCTTGGTGAGCAAAAGTGACAAAAACATTTTCAAAAAATCTGAAACCTTGGAATGACTGAATATTACGCATTGAATATTATTATTATTATTTTTTTTGTTTTAGTTTTGAATTAGAATTACACTATATATCAAGCCACTGGTAATCAGTCAGCTGTGAGTTGACTAGTCTTACCCATACTGCTGTGGAGAAAGGCCAGGGCTGCAGCTGCCGTTACTGTTGACTTGTTCAACAGTGCTGCTGACATCATCGTGGCCAACGTGCAGCATGTTGAGGCTCGCACCTGTGTTGTTCACCAAGGTGGGGCTGTTCAGAAGACCAAGACTGCTCTCTGCAAGTGCAGCCTGCACACACAATTTTAAAGTATTTAGACTTTCTCAAAAGTTAAGAGAGATGGAATGATGGCTATGCTGCTGTAAAATCATAAGGCACTGTTATAATGACTGCAACAGTGATGACTGCAAGGTGTAATCAAGCACAAAGCCCTCTGGTACCACTGTAACACAGACAATAGTGTATATTTATTGATTTGAAATTCATATTAATTAATAAAAAATAAATGGATAGATGTAATCAGTATGTTTTAAGAGACATCTGGCAGCAGTGGTGCAGCAGGTTAGTTTGTGTCACCACTAGGGGTCTCCTCGCTTCCACACAATAGACCTGACTACTCCAGAAACCAGAAACACACCAACTCACACTCCCTGTTACACATGTGCTCACCACTTCCCAAATGAAAACATTTCCAAAACTCATTAACACATAAAATACATTAAAGTATATTATAATGTTTTGATAGTGACACTTACAGTGGGGTCCAAAATTGCTATTTCAAATCTATTTCAATTTACCATGTATATATATATATATATATATATGTATGAATTGATTTTATATTTAGTGCACTCAAATTGTGCTGATGATATAATTTTAATATATATATATATATATATATATATATATATATATATATATATATTAAAATTATATCATCAGCACAATTTGAGTACACTAAATATAAAATGAATTTAAAGATGACTTAAAGAGTATTATTAATAATAATCCTAAATATATCTTAACTTTATATCACATCATTCATTACATCATTCATTTTTGTATTATTATTTATAACTACGTTGTACATTTTTAAAGTTATTTTTATTTGTTTCTTTAAAAAAAAATCCATATTTTCTGTTGACTACACTGTATACTCAGACTGGCTTTATAGGTACATGAGGTATAAGAATTATATTACTATAAATTGGTTTAAAAGAAAAAAAACCTTCAAGATCCAAGTCAGAAGTAATGGCAAATCCATGTAAGTAAATGTTAAATTCATATTACTACATACAAATCTACATAAACAACTATGCATATGGATATTTTAATGCATAAGGAAAGGTGGAATGGAAAATGGTTCTGCTCAGTTTCCTTCATTTCTACAGTCACTTCTGAATTGAAAATTTTATGTGGTACTCATGCCAATACAAACTGTAGCGACTGCCCAAAATATGCCGCCGAGAGAAAGAAAGAGAGAGAGATAGAAAGAGCAACAGAGAGAGAGGGAGAAGGAGAAGAGAAACGAAAGAGTTTGAGGGAAATTCATTCTGATTCTGTGGAGACTGAGTGGTGGTGAGAAAGATGATCAGGGTCACACAAGGTTTAAAGGAGGTGAACCAAATAAGGGCTATTTTTTACCCTTTAACTATAATTAACTGGAAGCCACCTACGATTTTGGCAAAAACAGACAGATCTAATAGGTAAACATGCTTAATGCCTGTTTAATGAGATGGGCCAGGTTGAATCACTTTTAAAAGGTCAGTTTCAGGCAAGGTTGTGCCTACCATGCAGACTTACAAATGGAAAACAGGAGAGAACCACAGTTCTCTCACACTCTGATAGGGCGTTGTTGTGCGCACCAGAGATCTCCACTGTGTGTCTGCTCTTTTGTTAAAGGCTAGTTTATGTGCGGCCTTTTCAGGATGAGCAGTTCCATTTCCATAGAGATGGCCCGCGGGGTCAGAGCGGGACAAACTGGGCCAGGCCGCTGGAAGTGTGTGTGTGTTGGCCCGTGATTAGCTGGGCTGTTTGTTTGTCAGGCGCTGACACTGCTTGTCCTGTGAGGAGATGGATGGGTGCAGACCTGACAGAGCGCCACACACGCTCACACACCCAGACCAGGACTCAACACAAAGGCTAACCTCCCAGATCCATCTCTGTCTCATCACACAGCATTCTTGGGAAAAACACACACACACAAACACAGAAACACAGAGCCAGGCTCTGAAAGCTCAGAACGAGAGTCTCGGTGACACCGTGTGTTTCAGATGGATTTTCTAGGACAGACACTAATTTTATGCTGTGACCTTCATTGACAAATATTTGACGCTATAAATCACATATGGCTGGCTGGGAGCACGTGTGCGACGGAGGGAGGAGAACGGAGGAGGTTTGGGAGAAGTAGCTAATTAGAAGAGGAAATTATTATCAACGCCCTTGTGCGCTTGATCTGGCCTGATCCGTGCAGGATTCCCACACTTTCTGAGGAATGAATTTTCCAGGATCTTTCCAGTTGTTTAAAACTACTTCACTCATTCAGACAGATTCACTCATGAACCGTTTAGAACAATTCATTGAAATGAACTGAAAAGAATGATTCGTTCACATATCAGATCTCACTACGGCAACTTTTACTTTACCCAAGGCAACGTTTAGCAGACAAAATATTTAGCTCTAGAAAAATGTATAGGCATGTTTAGAAATTTTTATGACGTTAAAGATTTTATTTCCCATCCAGATTCTAATTCAGACCAATTTGCTAATGAATCATTTGGTCCAGACTCTGAACCGTTTCGAGAAAGCTTAAAAGATTAATTTACAAATCGGACAATCAAAAGATTCAATGATTGACCAAATCATTGAAAAGAACCAACTCAAATGAATGATTCACTCACATGTCACTATGGCTTGCTCAACCAAAAAGCAATATTTAACCATATAAATAAATAAATAAAATATATTTATAAACAAATAAATACATTTTTATAATAATTAAAAAAAAGGTTATTTGTGAAGAGTTTCAAAATCTACATTTTAATATATCTGACAACATTCCCCCATCATTTTCAATGACAAATGCATAGAAATTTCGAGAAATTTAGGCACACATGCACTCACCTGATAGCTGGCATTCAGAGAGCCAAATCCCAGCCCAGAAATCATATTTTTCACAAGAGTGGGACTTCTGAGGAGAAAAAAGAGAGAGGGTGATTAAGTACATGCGTGGATTACAACAAAACACATCTGACCAGAGCGTG
Organism: Tor tambroides; assembly: GCA_021397915.2. Taxonomy (NCBI): domain Eukaryota; kingdom Metazoa; phylum Chordata; class Actinopteri; order Cypriniformes; family Cyprinidae; genus Tor; species Tor tambroides. The sequence continues at coordinate 18,383 of JAFVLL020025326.1, read as the reverse complement.
TTAAAAAAAAGTTCCCAAACCCGTGAAAAATGCTGAGGCACTATTCTATTTACAAGAGATAAATAGAAAAGTTAAACAATGGAGAGTAACACATGCATTCTGACACAGCATATACTGCACACACACTACTGTTTGTTCGCTTTTGCGTCTGTGCACTACAGGGCTGAAATCTGGCGCACAGGCCGTCGGCTGGGTAATTTGCCGTCGTCTCTCTGGCAGAGCTTGAGACGGCGTGTAACATCTGTTTGTACAAATCCAAGCAGGCACGCTTTTCTGCTGTGCATCTGCTCACAATGTACCCTAAACAGTGTAGACACAGACGGAAAAAATACATAGGCGCACAAACACACACACACGCACTGCCAAACACAAGCAGGCGAGGCACAAAAGAGACCTTTGTGCTTTTGACTAGAGAGTCAGTAATAGGGTAATGATGGGAAGCCCATTAGGGTAATCATACATGCCAATAACGATTATAGCCCCACTTACAGGGCAGACCTACAAGCTTATGCTTTTGCTACAGGAATAAAGCCTGTTTTTGGACTTCCACTCAATAAATAGTCTTCACTTAAAAAGTGCTGTTTTAATCCAGCGTTTCACAGGTTATTGCAACTAGTATGACTTCAGACAGGCTCCTATTTCAGTCTGTAAAGCTACAGAAATCTCAGTAGGCAACTATTTGACATCAGTGACATCAAACGTCATTGGTCACATCAAACTTGACGCAACTTGCCTCAAAATATAAAATATCTGATTTAAGAGCTACAGCAGAGGTGAAGATTATTAGTGAATTATATTTTGGTTTGGCTACAATGTAAAAAAAAAAGTAGTTTATGGTTTTTGGAAGAAAAGACTATGCATAATCATATATTTCAAGATGAAAAACAGTAAAAGGACAGTCCCAGAGGTCCCTGTGTGATGCATCACATTACATTTTGTGTAATAATTTTGTTTCTTTTTATGTTTGTTATCAGTAATGTACATTAGAGTGTTTGGGGTTACATATTATGTTTATTGCATTATTTTAATGTTGTGTGTTACCTTTTATCTTTGTGTGTACAGTACACCATCTATATTTGATTATTGGCCATGTTTTATGGACAGGCCACTTATATTCAACTCTCAGTAGAGATATATAAACATTATATCGCTTAGCGAAATATAGGATTCTTGTTATTTTCTCCCTATTTTTTTAAAAGTGAATTTCTGACAACGACAGCTGCCAGTTTTTACTGTAAACCTATAGGATTTGTGTATTACATCAATTCAGAAGTCTTGGAATATAGTGCTGTATAGTCGTATAGACCACTTACGGTACTTTTTCTGAAATGTTTTGGTTATTTTGGAGCTTGACAACACCAGCCCCCATTCACTTTTATTACATGCCTAAAAATTCAACTAAATTTAATGGAATAATTTGTAACAACAAGAATTTTAATCTTTGAGTCAACTATCACTTCAAAGTCTACATACCCGGTCATCTTTGGTGGTCTCCTCTTTTGGTATTCCACTTCGTCCACGGTCCAAACAGCACCCTTGACATTCTCGACCCGCACAAAGCACTTGTGCAGACTCAGGTTATGGCGCACAGCATTCTGGGTAACAGAGACGGGACATAAAGACGACAAGAGAGCAAAAAGAAGTAGTCAGTCTCCCGTTCCAGCAACGTCTCAACGCTGTAGGTATCTTAAGCAGAATCGAGACCGCGTCGCTGTCATTGCTGGAAATGCAATTATAGCGCGGCCTGATATAAACAGCCTTTAATAATGGCATAAATCTTATACCTGCTTTCTAATTAAAAGAGTGCACGTGATGATGAGCACAAAAGATTGTACGGCTCAGACAGGGACGTGTCGACTGAGCGTATCTCTCCATCTCGAACCCGTCCCCCTCCTGCCCGCACCATCTCACAGACACACACAACCAATTAAGTGCACATTCTACTGAGGGGAAGTGACAATGTGGTGCCACACCATCATAACAGTGGGGAGTTAAAAAAAAAAAAATCCATCTTTGAACGCAAAAAAATAAGAAACGATGCGCACTATCCCCCCTCCACCATCAGCAAACCCACCCCCTGCTTTTTTATTTTAAATTTCACTAATCAGCCACTATCTAGAATAACACCCCCAAGGGAGGCCCCTTCCTTTTCATCTGCTATTTGTAGTTTGTTCATGCCCAATTTCATTACCAATTTTAATTCGTGTATAATTAAATCCTGTGTATTTTTTCCGATGCACTCTTTTTTTTCCCTGAATCCATGAGGGAGGGACTGCTGATGCCGGAATCACTCCTAACCATAATTACAAGTGCCATAATCAGGCGAGGCCTCCCTCCTTTGAATAAATTTCCCCGTGCAGGAGCGATGATGCTTAGTTTTGCAAATGAGTATGACCCCAATTTCAGCCTGCCACCTCACCGATTTTATTTGCATTCCCATCCGTGATGAAAGACTAATTCTCCCAGTTAAAACATTAGCAGCAATTTAAAGAGGGTCAGCCTCTGCAGACATAAACAAAATGCCTGCCTGGCTGTGTGTGTGTGTATGTGTGTGTGTGTGTGTGTGTGTGTGAGAGAGTGAATGAGTGACTGGAGGGGTGGCAGCTATATTAGAAAGATGGCACGCTTGATGCGGATGTCAAACGGGTCTCGGTTCCTTTGGTGACGGAGTCCAAATGAAGAGGGACGACACTATGGCCACCATTTTACCCTAGAAATGAACAGTGACAGTGAATGCACTGTACAGCTGAAAACTGTGTTCTGCAGTTCAGAGTGAAACTGGATATTCAGGTTATTAGTTTTTAAAAATATTACAAAAGACTTTTTTTTTGCACCGCTGAATGACTCTTAGGACCGGGAACATGTATAAAGAAAGTAAATATGGGCCAATTTCAGGCACAGTGGGCTTAAAAACTACACAGCTTACCAAGGACACCAAAGCACAATCTACAGACTAGTGGCCTCACACAAAAGAAACTACCAGTGTACAAACAGAATGAAACATTTTGTGCAGATACCAGGATAAATCCTGAGGAACCGAGTATGAAAACAAAAATCAACCTTTAATATTCTTTACAAGAACAAGGCCCAGATAAATGATCAGTGGGTTGCAAATATCTTCCACTTTATATACACAATCATTAGTTAAACTACTGCTGTGAAATTCTGAAAAGCAATGGGGAAGTTAATGAAAGACTGAGAATTACACAAACTGTGCTGACAGACATCTCCATAAGCAAAAAAAAAAAAAAAAGGCAGGAGGTGTATTGAGATGTTAATAAATTGCATTAATAGAACAGTTCATTACTTTAAAAATTATTTTTTTAAAAACCGCTCAAAATTTTGGAATTTACTTTTTATTCAGCAATGATGCAGTAAATTTATCAAAAGTGACAGTAAAGACTTTTATGATGTTACAAAACATTACCATTTCAAATAAACACCATTCTTTTTAACTTTCCATCCATCAAAAAATCCTGGAAAAATGTATCGCTGTTTCAACAAAAATATTAAGCAGCACAACTGTTTTCAAAATTGATAATAATAAGAAGAAATGTTTCTTGAGCAGCAAATCAACATATTAGAATGATTTCTTAAGGATCATGTGACACTCAAGACTGGAGTAATAAAGTTGTTTTTAAACTGTTATTTTAAATATTTCACAATAATACTTTTTACTGTATTTTTGATCAAATACATGAAGAGACTTCTTTCAAAAACATAATGCCATACATTTGGTTATTATCAAAATTAATTTGCATTTACTAATAAGAAAATAAAGCGGACGTTGCAGTTACTAAAAGTCAGCATCAGCTCTACAAGTAAGTCTATGAGAGACACAAATAGCAGCAGTTTTGCAGAATGACCCAGCTGGTGTCCATCTTGTGAATAAAAGCCGCCCTCTAACTGATCAATGACTTCCCCTACTCTCCGGACCTAACTTTTCATGAAATATAGATGGCCATTAAGAGCACCGGAGAACATGCATCTCCATTTCTATATTTAATACCGGGCCAAATGACTGGCAAGAGAGGAAGACGAGTGAGAACGTGCAGTTATTAAAATAAAATGAAGAGAGAGAGCGTGAAAAGGTACTATAGGAAGGGGAAAAAAAAAAAGATCTGGCTCTGGTGGAGGAGGAAAAGTAGACGGATCCATTAATTGTTAAATTTCATAAAAGTGAGATGAGTTGTTAAAGATATTCCTGCCACTTTCACCTCCTTCCTCTCAACTCTCACTGGCTAAGCTCACTAACTGCTCCTGGGTGCCGCTCCGGTTCAAGACTATTAGCCCGCTGTTCTGTCTCAATGCCCTCAGCCTCCTTTGGTCCCTCTCTCAACTCACCTTCTCTGTTTCTCTCCCTACTTCCTCTCCTCCAGAGGCTCAGGCACACAAATGAGCCTTGGGCCAGTGTTGGCTGAATGTGGGGCAGCACCTCCTCAGCCCAGGCTCCAGGCTATAGGCCACGTGAATGGCTAATGAGCAGACTGACTGACAGGAAGGGACCTACTCTTTGCGGTGTCCGTTTCCTCTCCGGCCTGACAGCACCTTGCCAAGCTCCTTGTCCACAGAGGGAGGACAGGAAGGATGTATTAGCACATCTTTCTGAGGGGCGAACTAATGGCTAAGCAGGGTGATGGGGAGACGGCCCGCTAAATGGGACGGTTACATTGGCGGCCCGGGCCTTTAATGACCGCTCTTCACTTTGGACAGAAAGAGAGAGAGAGAGAGAGAGAGAGAGAGAGAGAGAGAGTGAGAGGTGACTGGAGGCTAAATTTCATAAAGGTAAGATAAAAGTTAAACTTGGTTAAGTAAAATAAATTAAGAAAATAATGCTTAATAATAATAATAATTAAAATATAATTAAAATAATTTTAGATAAAAGTTAACCATGTTTTAGAGTTTTTATTACTATTATTATTTTTATTTGATTAATTACCTCATTTAATTGTAATTAAATTCAATTGTACTATTAGCAGCAACATTACTACTTAATATTATTACTTATTAAAATGTCAAGGTATAAAGGTACATTTAGATAATTTAAAAAGGTAAAAATAAACATGTTTAATTTAAACATAATTAAGTAAAAATTTTATTATTATTTTTTAAATTATATTTAATTTTTTGTAAACAATTAATATTATTAAATATTAATATATTAATATTTATTAATAATTTATAATACGTAAATTATTCATATATTATTAATATTATTACTTTTTAAAAATAATAATAAAAAGAGGAAGTATGCAGCACCCGTAAATGCATCCGTTGATGTCTGGTATCGGCTCTGCCCATCTCAGGTGGCATGAAACAGAGTGTCATGTGGTTAAAGCAGCTGATTGGACATCAAAGCTTGGGGTCAAAACGCACAGGTGGCAAAGGGAGGAGGCATGACAGCAGCTGGTTCACAGGAACCTGTGGCGGGATCCAGTGGAGTGCAGCATGTCGGAGCTGGTCAGATGCTGGGCTGATACAGAACTGGCTGCGGACCAGCGGGGCGCATGCTAATCAACCGGTCCAAATTAAACTGTCTGATAAGAGTTACAACACTACGTGCCCAACGACTGATAAAACACAGACTGTGTTGGTATATGCATACACACAGCCATTTGACTGATTTATGCATAACTGAAATGGGGGAGTTTTTGCCACTTTTTTGTGAAAGTTATAGCACAGAGTGCAAAGGAAATCTCGAATGAGTCAGACTTGAACTTCCTGCTCCCACCTACCAAACACCATTAGGCAGGCCGACGCCACATAACACAATCAAAACAATAAGGAGAGCACATCAGGACACCAAAAAAACAAAGAAAAACAGATCTGGGAATGGCCAGGTCGTAACTCGGCTGTCTGTGTGATGCCAGGCATCATTAATAACCTCACTGTTATTGGAACTCTACAGAAGGCCGTATCTCTGTTGTACCCGCTGCACCCCTTGGCACGAAGAGTGGATTTATTGTTGTTTGGGTTGTGTTGAACAATGGACTGTGTCTGTTGCTCTGTTTTATCTCTGAGAGACTTATAAAAAAAGAACCCTATTTGCCTCACTGCTAGAAGGCAAGCATAGACTGCTGTAGACTGGTAAAAAGGCCTGTTGAGATGATGTGAGATAAAATACTCCCAAAACTATCCAAACAGAATTTACAATAAAAATGTATGTATATAAAAAAACTGAACAAAAAGTCCACGTTAATAAAATCAAACCAAATAAATGAAAAACACCACATCACTGCAGAATAATATTTCATTTGCAGGCCAAAAATTCACTTGGCTTTAGTGGTGCAAAACCATGGGTCAGGGTTAAGCTGGTTAGCAAATTCCTATTTTACCAGCCATTTGAAACTAGAAGTGTATTTTAATTTTTGTAAGCAATATATGAATCAAGATTTACACTACCATTTAAAAGTATGAGTTTGGTAAGATTTTTAAAATATATTTGAAAGATGTCTGGAATATTGCAATAAAAAAGCAGCAATATTGTGAAATGTTCTAAAATTTTTAAATAACTTTTTTTGTAATTTATTCCAGTGATGGCAAAGCTGAATTTTCAGCAATCATTCCTCCAGTCTTCAGAATCACATGATCCTTCAGAAATCATTCTAATATGCTAATTTAATTTAAAGAAAGAAATTATTTAAAAAAAAAAAAAACAGTATGTTGAAAACAGCTGTGCTCTTTAATATTTTTGTGGAAACTGTGATTTCAGGATTATCTGATGAATAGAAAGTTCAAAAGAACAGCGTTTATTTGAAATAGAAATCTTTTGTCTTTACTGTCACTTGTGATCAACTGAATGCATCCTTGCTGAATCAAAGTCTTAAAATATTACTGATCCCAAACTTTTCAACGGTAGTATGTATAAAACTTCAGGTGCGTCCTGCAGTAGCCAAGCACCTGCCATTGCGATGAATAGGAACACTAACAAGTAGTGCTTCAAGTATTATAGACGTCTATGGTGCAAAATGTATTGACTTTTTCACTTGATGGGACATTACCTTCCATGTTGCTGTGTTTCTCCTGAAATAGGCAAACATTCGCGTAAACCAGTTATAGATCTCGTTTAGAGTCAGCTGTCGGTCAGGGGCTTCCAGAATGGCCTGGTTGAATAAAGCCAAGAGAGAACGGAAGAGAGAAAGTGAGCAAGTGTCAAGAGGTGATTCAAATGGCTGTTATTAGTGAGACATTAGCTGATGGACTGTTTCCAGACGGGCAGGCAGTGCATTATGGATAGTGCCGCGCGTTTCAGCATGACTGACACTGAGCTAAGAGATGCGCATAAATCCTTAGTTACCAGTGCACACCTTTGAACTCCGCTCAAGTGCACTGGAGCACAGAGCGCACAGTCTAGATCTCTACATCATATAGGCTGACTTACGTGTCGTATGAGGGAGGCGTAGGTGAATGGAGGCCTGACATCAGCGTTTTTGTAGAATTCACAATTCTGTGCAAGTTCTGTAACGGACAGACACCTAATCAGCCATCATTCAGTGTTGTATAAGCTGATATGTAGAGTATGATCAGCTTTTCTATATTTTATGTGGAGGGATGCTAACCTGATGCGATGGGGGTGCAGAACTTGTCGGCGTTGCGCCGACGGATGGGCCCGACTCCGTGCAGGCTGGAGGAGCTGATGACGGAGGGTCCCTGCCTCATGGGGGTGATGGGAGTTGCGGCAGAGGTGGGGGGATGAGGCAAGCCCTCAGGAAACCCCTCACTTTCTCTTTTTGACAGCGACACGCTAGAGGCCAGGTTCAGCTAAATGGGAGGAAACAAAATTGAAGGCTTATTTACAATATAAACGACCAATCAAAATTAGTTCACCAGTAGCATAATATATCATATCACCATTCAAAAGTTTGAGGTTGGTAAGATGTTTTAATGTTTACAAAAGTGTCCTTTCATACTCATCAAGGCTGCATTTATTTGATCAAAAATAGAGTAAAAACAGTATTATTGTGAAATATTATTACAATTTAAAGCAAATGTTTATTTTATTTTATGTGATTTGATTTGATTTTATCTTTTATTATTTTAATACATTTCAAAATTTAATTTATTCCTGTGATGGTAAAGCTGAATTTTCTGCAGCCATTACTCCAATCTTCAGTGTCACATGAAATTATGCTAATATGCTGATTTGCTGCTTAAAAACATATCTTATTATAATCAAGGTTGGAAACAGTTGTGCTGCTTAATATTTTTTTGGAAACCATGATACATTTTTAGTATTCTTTGATGAACAGAGTTCAAAAGAACAGCCTTTATTTGATATATTTGATCTTTTGTAACATTATAAATGTATTTACTGTCAATTTTCATCAAACTAATGCTTCTTTGCTGAATAAAAGTATCAATTTCTTTTAAAAAAAACATTATATACTCTTAGTAAACTATAATTCAATGATATCAGATGAGACATACACAACATTGAAATTCACTCAAAAAAACTGAAATGTTTACTATCCAGTTACAATAATGTTGGCATTAGTTAAAATAATAATATTATTATTAATTTATGCATTTATATTTACTATAATATCTAATATATAAACAAAGAATTTACTATAAATAACATTTATAATAAATAATAATATTAATATTTGGAGTGTATTTCATAAAATTATAAGCTTTTATATATGTATTATTCAAGTAAATACTGAAAAAAAAAGTATTAAAACTTGAAAAGATTTTTGGGAAGGAGAAAAATTGTATTGCATTCAATATATAAAATGGCTATTAATGTTGTTTACTTGAAGTTTCTTCTTTTTTTAATTTATTTAATTTAATTTAATTTTTATTTTTACATTTATATGCATATACACCAGAAATAGCACAAAACAATGACAGCGCAAAACACAAATGTACTTCTCTCTCTATTTGGCACACGTTAAGTCTCAGCGCAGCCTCGATTCTAATTCGCATCATCTTTGTGGTGTACAGTAATCTCCTGCATTGCAATTACCAACCAGGAAATATAATCATCTTCAAATTGTCATTGGTCTCCTGCTGTGAGAAGCGCATCCTGCGATCCTTGCCAGCACATCCATGCCAAAAGCAGTTGGCACAGTGACTCCATTATAAGATGATCCCGTTCACCCGGTGAAATTCAAACAAAGCACCCCGCAAATCGCATTTCTCAGACACACGCGGGTGCGCGCACACAAACGAGGCTCCTCGGTGACACATTGTCTGCAATTAAAGCCACACAAGAGGAGCAAAACAAAGCGATACATGGTAGGAGGGGGTAAAACAACAATCTGGCAACAAACAACGCTTGCGGTTACCCGCCCTCATTGTGGCCCTGCTCTGCCCAATTAGCTTCGGCGGGCACGGAGCGCTAGGAAACAGCTTTCCTCATCGCTCAGGGAGTCTTTTTCGGGGTTGCTTGTTTTGTTCTAATTAAAACCATCATGTGCACGTGTGAGCAGAGAGAGATAGAGCGAGCGAGGAGGGGCGGGCGTAGCGAGGTTGACGCTAATATGGCGAATTAAACAGCGCCAGCCCTCTTTTCTCTCCATTCTCATTGCCACAGGAGCCAACCTGGCCCATCTCCAGTAATTAGGGGAGCAAAATGGTTTAACAGGTACTTAATTAACGCTGGAGCCGCGCCAGTTTGCTGTGGCAAACACCCAACCATCTTAATAGCGGTCAATGCCACACACGGGTTTGAGCTTGTGCTAAGCTCCGCCCTAATGCTCACCCTTACCACTTAATGCTAATTCTTTCTCTTGATCACTCTCACAATTATCATTTTTTCATTCTCTCTCTCACTTGTTCTCGTCTAGGTCGCTCGGCCCGGTCCGGTCACCGTTTCCCATTACCGTCTAATGGCGGCTGATCCGTGGAATTTGTCTCCAAACAGGAGACACGGCCTACTTTCGCCCTCCGCCTTCATTTATATCCCCTCAAATTAAGACACTCCACTTCTAATTGACAATTAATTTCAACATCTTCGTATTTTAATAAGACTCCTCATCAATCTCAGCATGAAATATTCATTAGATTCCTAATAATTGCACAGGCAGCTGGTGGCTTGAGGGGGAAATGCATTGTGATGGCCGTGTATGAAGCAGCGATGTGGAATATCTAGGAAGTCTAGCCCAAAACACTCACGTTCATTTACACTGTGGCATAAATACAAGCGTCTTTACACAAACACTCTTCTAAAGTGGATCGGAGGAAAACAGACCAGCTGTAGCTGCTACAAATAGAACTCCATCTATAAGAGTCCATCATCACACTTGAGTCGAAGGTGCTTAATGGCTTGCTTGAATAAGTGATTTATTACTTTTGTAAAGTGCAAGGATAAGTTGAACAGGAAAATGTATGAATCTGCATTGAGACTATAGAGTTTAGCTGCTCTCCAAGAACACACACAGAAGACAGCAGATAAGAACACAGCACTTCCGCCGTTGCCCAACAGAGCGCGCTCTTTAGTGCCTCACACAACTGATTTATTGATCATACTGTGTGCCGAACAATTACTTCACATGAAAAAGAGAGACATGCTACCAAAATACGACTTTTCAGAGGAAGTAAGAACGAGACAGAAGTTAATGGTTATGAACTTACAGGTTGGTTGAAAGGCTTTGGCTCTGACGGACGCATGTGCAGGTGGGTCATCATGGCCTGCAGACGCTCACTCTCTTTGGCCAGCTACAGAACACACGTATACACACACATTAGAAAAAAAAGCTGGTTTCTTACATAAACCAAATATGTAAAAGTGAAGTATTTACATTTTCCATGTTTCCAGTTTAATATGCACTGACAGCTATAAGAAGGTCATTTGCAGGCTGATTTAAAAAAAAAAAAAAAAATACTCTGTATAATAAATAATAATATATATTGTACAAAAAGTTACTTTTTAATCAAGTGTATGCAAAAATATTTTTTATATGCCAAAATATTGTCTCATTTTCCTTAATTTATGTATGTTGTTTTGTACTATTTCTGTGTCACACTGTTTTCCTTATACACAGCTGCTAAAGCTTTGGCAGCAAAAGTGCACAATTATTTGTCATGCCAATACAGCCCATTAAAAACCGAGTGTCGTCATAGTGTGTGGTGCTCTTTTTTGGCGCCGCGGAGAGGAGGAGGGAGTGACTCCAGATCTTCTCTTGTGAGGATAATTTTGCATTCTGCCTGTTAACTGAGTCAGCTCACAGGGATGTTGACATGCCGTTTCACAGCTCTTGATACCTCTGGGAGAAAACATCTCTCTCACCATCCTTCTCCCTCTTTCTCTCGATTGCTGCATCTCTTTCAGAGACACTTGCCCTGTAACCACACTCGTCCTCGTTTGACATTCCTAACCGCCATTTAGAGGAAGTGTGGAGGCAGGCGGCCCCTCTTAATCAGGGGGTGACACACTGCCTCAGTACGCTCTGAGACTGGCACCATACACTTCAGTGGCACTAAAAGTGCTAGGAAAACAGACTGTTGCATTTTACCGCTCATAAGAGACTGTAAATTAAAATAAAATTTTTTCTAAAAATAATCTAATAAGCAAATGCAGAATTTCTAGGCTTTCTAAGGTATTATGTACAGGCAAACCAAAATTTATTCAGACTCCTTCAACATTTCTCACAGTTTATTCTCTATAGTTTAGAAAATGGTAAGAAAATATGACAAGAACTCAAGAGTTAAACTGTGTCAGAACAAATTCATCTTGATAATGTCAGATAACTTTGACAGAAATGTATGTAACAAAGCATGGTCAGCTCAAAGTGTCAAATAAATTTTTTTGGTCCCAAATTTTGATCAGTTTTACTGGTAGTCCACTGTATGAAGAATTATTGGGTATAATAGTTTGCTTTATTTTGCTATCCTCACTTACATACAGTGCCCTCCACTAATATTGGCACCCTTGGTAAATATGAGCAAAGGTGGCTGTAAAAATAAATCTGCATTGTTTATCCTTTTGATCTTTCATTCAAAAAATTCATAAAATTCTAACCTATCATTGAAGTAAAACAATTGAAAGTGGGGGAGAAATCGTATTGTGAAATAAATGCTTTCTCTAGTTCATATTGGCCACAATTATTGGCACCCAATTATTGCAATGTCCTTTTCCCAAGACAGCAGCCCTGAGTTTTCTCCTGTAATGCCTGAAGAGTTTGGAGAACACCTGATAAGAGATCAGAGACCATTCCTTCATGCAGAATCTCTCCAGATCCTCCAGATTCACAGCTCCATGTTGGTGCTTCTCCTCTTTAGTTCACCTCACTCATTTTCTATAGGGTTCAGGTCAGAGGACTGGGACAGCCATGGCAAAAGCTTCATTTTGTGCTCAGTGACCTATTTTTGTGTTGATTTTGATGTTTGTTTTGGATTATTGTCCTGTTGGAAGATCCAACCACAGCCCATTATAAGATTTCTAACAGAGGCAGTCAGCTTTAGATTTTTTATCTGTTGACATTTGAGAGAGTCCATGATGCCATGCATTGGAACAAGATGTCCAGGACCTCCGGCAGAAAAACAGGCCAACAACATTAAAGATCCAGCAGTATGTTTAACCGTGGACATGGGGTACTTTTTATCCCTGTTTGTACGAAACCCATCTAGTGTGTTTGCTGCCAAAAATCTATTTTATTAGTTTCATCTGACCATAGAAGCCAGTGTCATTTGAAGTTCCAGTCATGTCTGACAACTGAATATGCTGGATTTTGTTTTTGGATGAGCGAGGAGAATTTTTCTTGAAACCCTCCTGAACAATATGTGGTGATGTAGGGGCTGTTTGATATATATATTTTTTTAGGCTTTCTGACTCCAAGACTCAACTAATCTCTGCAATTCTCCAGCTGTGATCCTTGGAGAGTCTTTGGCCACTCAAACTCTCCTCCTCACTGTGCATTAGGACGATATAGACACACGTCCTCTTCCAGGCAGATTTGTAACATCTTTAGTTGATTGGAACCTCTTAATTATTGCCCTGATGGTGGAAATGGGGATTTTCAATGCTTTAGCTTCTGGCTTACAGCAACTTTCTATTTTGTGAAGCTCAACAATCTTGTTCTGCACATCAGAACTTTATTGTTTGGTTTTACTCCTTGTGATGGAATTTGGTCTTAGTTTTCTTTATATTTAAGATCCTTTGGAACAGGAAGCCATAGCTGGACAATTTCGTGCTCCTAGTCTCCCTGGTATGCTAAAAAAAATGTAAATATGAATGGGAATATACTTCAGAGATATTTTACTCATAAGAATTTCCAGGGGTGCCAATAATTGTGGCCAACATGCATTGGAGAAAAACATTTATTTTATCATGAGGTTTTCTCCCCACTTTCAGTTGTTTTACTTCAATGACAAGTTTGAATTTTGTGAATTTTTTGAATGAAAGATCAAAAGGATAAACAATGCAGATTTATTTTCACAGCCACCTTTGCTCATATTTACCAAGGGTGCCAATATTAGTGGAGGGCACTGTAAATGAACTATAGTGTCCTGCACCCACTAGTAAAAAAAAATATATCTGGTGTCTGAATAATTTTTGGTTTGACTGTATTGCCAGGCATAGCTAGGTGATGCTAAAGTTTCTGGGTGGTCAAAATAAAAGTTCCACTATATGAAATCAATCTCAGGATGTGTAGACTGTTGTTGTGTTGGGCCCGGTTTTGCTGAAGTCATCCACAGATCTGGGCTGTTTATTCACCCATTAACTGATATGTGTGTTTAATGAGCTCCATGCTGGTCAGCCTGGTAATAAAAACAGTGGAAAAACTGAGCTAGTATGCTGGGAGAGACAGCAGGTTGGCGAAGGGTGGTTCTGGTCGGTCTGGGTTGGCATTGGGGAGGTGGGGGTAGAGTAGGTGACAGGACGGAGGTAGACGTGAGAGGAAATCCGCTTGGACATGGACTGACTCTCTTGTCACTTCTCATCACCCTGCATCGATCTGGACACGTGTTTAAACGCTCTTTGCGGGCCACAAAGTGAGCTCGCTGCCCGTGTGCCTGGCAGGGCAGTGTTTTTTAAAACGCTCTTTGTTGTGAGGGGTTTATTTTTGGGAATGAGACGAGATGGTGAACATGGAGAGGAGGTGGCGTGGAAAGAAAAGGGAAGCTGACCACTTACCAGGTCTGTCTGACTGGCAGTCATGACGGGAAGTTGTTCTGCCATGTAAAGCTGGAGGGTCTGAAGTGCCCATTTCAATGTAAGCCCGTCCATGAAATGTTTTTTTTAAGGGATGTTGATTTACAGCTCCAAAAGCAGAGGAATTCTACCGCTGCAGGCGCAGTGAGGTTACTTGACCTGCGTTTTAGTTTGGTGTGTTTGAAAAGGGTGAGCAGCTCCCCCATAGCTAACGGTCTCTTTAATGCAACCTAATGTGTCCGACCGATGTCCTGTCAGCGTCTGCCAATCCTAACTGTCACTAGACGCTCTTCTGACAGTCTCTGCGTCCAAATAAATTACTCACACGGACACTAAAACATCGTCCACCACTAAACAGCACATTTCAGAGTCATAAATGATTTATGATAATGATGAAATGCATCTTACATTACTTGTTTGTACATTCCCTCCAAATTCTTCCTAAATTTATAACAAAAATTGAAAATGAGAAGGAATTTTTTTTTAGAACAGAATGTTGTAGACTTTTGCACACACTTTCTAATTATAATCAATAAAGTCTACACTGCATAATAATAATTTATATACAGCATCTATGTTTTTTGCTTGTTTGGTTTTTTATTACAACGGGACTGCCACTAAAAAAATGAAGAAATCAAATCATCATTCAAATTTTTTAAGTTAACTTATGTTAATTTATGTTAACTACATTTTAAACATGAGAAATGTTGAAGGTGTCTGAATAAATTTTGGTTTGACTGTGTAAAATATTTATTCAGACACCTTCAACATCTCTCACATTATCGCAGTTTATTCACTATAGTTTAGAAAATGGTAATAAAATACGACAAGAACTCAAGAGTTAAACTGCCAGAATTTCTCACATTACATTTATTATTTGTGTGTGTGTATATATGTATATATATGTGTGTGTGTGTGTATAAGTGATTTGAAATAAGTGTAATTTATTTAAATATTTTTCTTTAATTTAAATTTAAATAAATAATTATTTTAGAATGTAACTAATTCAATAATTGAATTTAATCATAAGAAATAAGAAATTACATTTTTATTTTTTTAAGGACAGTTAAATGCTAATTGAATGATAATTGATTGTCATGTTATTTATAAGTAGCAGTTAATCGGGACAACTAAACTGTAATATTAGTTATTTAGAAAAATGACCACAATTTGGCCAACATCAGGACAGTGAAGCAGAGCACGGAGGGTGTCCGTGGTCAGAGGAAGTCTCTAGCACTTCCCATGTCCACCCTTCTCCTTATCAGGTCTCTCATTAGAGATGACACCATGTATATGCGCGCGACAGGCAGCCTGCGGAGCTTGCCGAGAGTCCGTGGCATGAGGGATGAGAGAGGTGCTGGGAAACTCTCTAATTGGGATCCGTCAAAGGCAGATATTCTGGCCTCCTCTCTCGCACCACACTCTACATCACTCTTCCTTTTACAAGCTCCAGTGATCTCTATCAACTCATGTGACATGTAATGGGCAGAAAATCATGCCAGATGGGTGAGAGCGTGGTTTAGTACGTGAAACCATCTCAGCATCAGTGCACCATACTGGTAAATGCAAATTCAAGCCCTGATCCTCTGAAGTTGAGAATTACTATACCTGCAACCTAATTACAAGGCCAAAACGTATACACCGAATGCACTCACTATGGATAAAGCATCTGGCAAATGCATAAATGTTAATGAAAAAGAGGTAGTCAGCTTGAATATTGCGTTTGCAAGATTTTTAGAGAAATGTTGATTTTGCATTTGTGTGCGCATCCCACCTGTATCTCCAGCTGTTGAACGACCTGCATCTGGACCCTGCACTGGGCCGTACTGCGATCATCCAAGGCGTGTTCACTGTTCAGGTGCCTGAGAGAGAGAGAGAAATGCAAACATGTGATGACATATCCTGATACAGAGTCTACTAGATCAATCCGTGACCCCATCTAAACTCCCAGAGGGAGATCTGTAAGCATATTTGGACCATCTGCCACAAACCGTGTCGCTGACCTGCCTGATTCAGTGCACACACACACACACACACACACACACAACACTATACGGCTGTGTGTCAGCCTTTTGGGACTGTTTCACAGTTTGTGCCACGTATGCTAACGTGTCAACACTACTGTACATGCCCGGGCGTCATGTCCTCACGAAACACACACTTAAACCCAAATACAGAGGCCACTGAGGCATCAGAGATCCAGTTGCAGCATCAAACCATGACTTCACATAAACAAATAACCACATCAGAATACGAGCATAGATAACTGTTTATTTTTCCATTTTGGAGAAGAAACATTTAATCGAATTCTCTTGGGATTACAACGGCCCTCTCAGAGGAAACCCCTAACAATAGTGGATTTCCACTCGAAAACACACTTTTCACTAGGCGTATAAACTCAATTTCCTCTCGCAAGAAAATAAAAACATTATTAGGACATGAAAGATGTGGAAAGAGCGTTTTCCGCTGAGGATTGTGTCATATGAGCGAATGTGACCATGCTGTTTGCTGAAAGTGAATTTTTGCAAAAAAGTTCTATTTGTCTTCACTCATTAAAAGAAAAAAAGATAACTTTAGACATGAATGTCTCTCTATATTAGGTCTGAACGAGTGTCTTAATGTCTCTGTTATTCAGCTGAAATGCAGCTGGAGTGGGATATTATTTTGGAAACGGTTTTGTTTTTTTGTCAGAAAGTGCCGCAGGCCATGAACTCTGAGTGGGAGTTGAAAAAGGGAAAAAAAACACCTGGATATGACTTCATTTGTTTTACTCATCAAGCGCTGCTTTAGATGGGTGAGCTCTGCCCATAGTTATTCAAGTCATGTTTTCTTTATGAAGCAATCCAAAACAGCACTCCAAAACACAACAAAACAAACAGATGACGCAGGGCTGAGAACCAAATGAGAACGCAAAATTGAACAAGAAATGTAAGAGCTTGAAGTGATGGAGTCAGATAGGACACCAAGATGGACTCTAGGGTCTGCGATCTTGGATCTTTCCTTCACGCCATCTGTCTCATCCTTCACTTTTTATTTACAACTTTCCCACGCTTGCAATCACACAAATGAACCCCTGCACATATAAACCCAATTCTATAATCCAATAAACATCCCTATATCCAAACGATGATGTCTCCAGTGTGGAAGCAGCCCCTCCCACCTTCTAACAACACACCTGGTGAGGTTTAATGACTCCAAGGTCAGGGGTCACAAGAGGGCAATATAGATATGAAGACATGAATAGAAAAATACACAAATGCTCCCTTTCTGGAAGCATTATAAAGCAAAATCTTTATATATTTGTCCCAGACTAAAAGTATGTTGCGAACATACCTAAATTCAATCAGTTCACCCAATTTTAGCTTTTAATGTTGAATTTTTTAGAATTCTTCAGGCAAAATTTTAATATCAGCCAATTATCAGTTATTAGCCACAACATGAAAATAATTCTCGGCTTATCGTAACAGCTGGAATTTTAATATTGGTGCAGTCAATCTCATCCATTCTCATGAGGGAATTCCTGCATTTTTTAGCACTCTCCTCACTGGCGTGGGCGGCCCATCGTGTTTAGTTCCCTGCATGATGGGAGAGCGGCAAACGGAAGTGAGTGTGAGTGAGTGGCAGAATCTTAACCTTCGCAATACACAATCATCCTCATGATCCCGGCCTGCTTTATCTCAGAGACACCCGGCGCATGACACGACCGTTCTGAATGTCCGACTGATGGAAAAAAGGGGTGCACATTCGCTCTCTCATGAGAAATTAAGCAAAAACAATGATGTCACCCACTTGACTAATCCAGGCGCAGATAGACATTTTTTCCCTGCAAGCACATGATGATAATAACAAAAACATGATCTCATCTTACTCTCCCTCTGCCCCTCTACACCCCCCGTCTCTCGCTCTCTTTCTGAATAAAGGAACAGACCACAAGTTTTATGGCTCATAATAAACAGTAGCAGCATTTTTCCGAGAGACCCGACAATGAGGCAGTGTTTACTCCCTGCACCCCGACAGGGATTTGAGGAGCATTTACAACGGTCACAGAAAAAAAGTCACAAGCCTGCCCCGACAAAGGGCTTGAGTATTCTAACACATGTCGCCCTGGCATGCCAGAGAAAACTGAACATCATTAAAGAGCTCAGGATGAGAGTGTGTGAAATAGAACGAAAGAGAGAGAGACAGGATGAAGATTAAGAGCGAATGAGTGTTTTAGCATTCTCACACTACTCTAGCTAGAGAGAAAGAGAAAACAAGAGATTTCATCTGGGGATAAAAAGTGTTC
>JAFVLL020025325.1:0-12328 GCA_021397915.2 Tor tambroides | reverse complement strand
GACTATTTCCTGAACTTGGAAGCTACAATGTTGGCTTGCACAAAGGCTGTTTCTATAAAGAGGGGCAATTCCAACTTTGCAAGGACAGTCTGGTGCTTCTGACTCACAGCCTGCAAGTACATTTCTGCCAGTGGCGATTCAAACGCGAGTTTTGAGCAGTATAGAGTAGTGCTTGTTTGTCGTTTCTCCGATCACAAATGCAGACATGGTAATGTTTAAAAAGACAGTATAAGTCATTATAATCAGTAATTATGTCCCCGCTGGATGCAACCAATGCCTCGTTTGTAACAAGTTTTATTGTTTTTGTGTGGTCGCGCCGTGAAATGCCATCACAATACGGTGAGGGGCGTAACATTTCCGTCTCACGCGTGAGGTATTCGGCCAGTCACAATGCACTGGATAGCTGGCCAATCAGAGCACACCTCGCTTCTCAGAACGATGAGCTTTGTAAAAATCGACGCGTTTCAGAAAGGCGGGGCTTAGAGGAGCAACAATAATGTACAGTATGTGGAAAATAATGTGGGTTTTTTTTACTTTAAACCACATAAACACATTGCATTACACCAAATACACAAAATAATGTTCTTTTTAGCAACATCATATGACCCCTTTAAGAAGCCCTTAGTGTCGATCATGGATCAAATCGATCCACCATGGCAAACAATGAATATATCTGTGCTGTTTAATGCATTTGAGACATTGTGTTTTCCTCAGTGCATAACTGACATGTCACGAGTATATTTTTAATCTGTAAATGTTAGAAAGTCATGCAAACATATCCATTTCGATGTCAGAAGTGGGCGAGGCTTATGCGTTTGAACGAGCGCTGCTGCGCGCATGCGCACTAAACAGACGGAACACAATCGAATAGAAGCGCAATAATTCTGATTAAAATATACATTTTGCTAAAATATTTGTTGTACGTAAGTGTATTTTTATGATAGCAGTAACTGTAAAGGGATTATTGTAATAGGTATTCCAAATGTAAGCTAGTACAGTACTAATTACTAAGCTCAAATGAGTTAATGTGTTTCTTAAAATAGTCATTTTCTTTTTTCTTTTCATTTTTAATTCAGTGATTTTAACACTTAATTTAGTTATTTTAATGCTTTTTTTAGATTGTAATGTTCTAATGTTCTGCTATCTGTTCTGCAAACTATAAAAGGTACAGCTGTCATAAAACCAGAGAGAAAGGCTGCATGGCTATAAACTGTTAAAAAAAAAAGTAAAATACTACTATGTGAGACAGTCGTAATATCATTGAGTTCCTATTGATTATTGTTAGAAGAGCTCAGTTTAGTCTGACAGTTAACCTGCTTTAGACCAGGTTAGTTTCCCAGCATAAGTTGCCACTAGTGTTGTAACGGTACCAAAATTTCTGTATTCAGAACCGATACAAGTGAAAATCCACGGTTCTCGGTACCAATTTCGGTACCAAAACAAAACACAAAAACATGCTAATTAAAAAACACACTATTTTTAGTCAAACAAAAATAAAATGTACAAAAATCAATGCCATTCTTTATACTTATTTAAAATTGTGTTTCAAGTTTTTCCACAAGTAATAAAAGTATGAAAAACAGTAAACAAGTTTCACCCAAATTTAATTAGTCTTTTAATTAATGAAATTTAAACACATTTTGGTAAATAAAGGGGATTTACTATTAAAATTAAAACATGGAAGAAATATTGTGATTATTTCTTAAGAAATAAAGTTTTATAAATTTATTAAACAGTAGTAGTAGTAGTATCACATACATTGTAATAAATAATAGTAATATATTTCTGGCACAATGTCTAAACCGAACTTTTATTTTGACAGGTTGCCGTGAATCTCTTTAAATTTCTGTGTGTATATGATATGACGCTGTTTTTACTCAAATGAAACGGTAAAATGCACATGAAGTGACTCTCAGAGCGGTTCTGGAGATGTTGTTTATGTATTTATGTCCTCATTGAGAAGGCAGATGATGAAATCACCACGAGCGTCACGCACGCTTCAGTATGTAGTAAACAAAACCGTGCATCTCACAGAGACTCGCAGAACATGCGGGATTCATATTTGATTCGACTTCAGTCATATTTGGTACCGTGACGTTTTCATTTTTTTTGTAACGACTTGGTACCGAAGTACCGGGTCTTTTGACAACACTAGTTGCCACAGTGACTAAGCTTGATCTAGGCCTATGTTAAATTTGCTTTATGGAACTAAATCATTTGACAGTGAGTCAGACTAACTGAAATAAGCCTGGCTTATTTGGTTAACTTGATTTATGAAACAGGCCTCTCGGCATTAAAAGCGATCATATTTTCTCCATTGCGTCGTATTGCATGGAATCTCATTGTGTTGAATCGAATTGAATCGAAATCGGATCGCACTGCATCGTGACGGGGTGAATCATATCGCATCGTATCGCTAGCTGCTTCATATGTATCTTCAATGTATCGTATTGTTGGCTATGCATCGAGGTGCGTATTGTATCGGCCTGAGTCATGAGATGCACATCCCTACCAAAGGGTCTTCTTTCCAAAGATACCAAAATCGTGTGTGTAGCACACTGAAGTCAGGAACTGTTACAATTTTAAGTTAGGTAGGTCATTTTCAGCTGTAAGTCCCAAAATGGGGGGTGCAGGTTAACAGGTTAAAGAGAGCACACTGAGCTTAATGGGAGCAGCGACAATTTTTAATAAATTTCTTGTAATTTTTATTAAAATGACAAGATTTTGCAAAATAAATTATTAAGGTCATGTATTAAGTTCATACATATTTTAATATGAACAACGATCATTAACAATATCTATGTAATTATACTTTTTCTTATTGATGTCACACTGAAGCTGTGTGATTTTCATAGTAGTGTACCTTTAAGCTCACCTTACAATAAAATGAAATCTTTAAAAATTACAGGAGTGTAAAACCACAAGACCAGCAATAACCTGTCAATTTATATTATGGATTTAAAAGTACAAGCCAGTAATGCCTGTGAAGTAATATATTAGTGTAGCACACTAATATACTAACATCTTATACAGCTAGTCAGCTAACTATGTTCTGTAGCATCTCTGATATGTTGCTAAAACTCTCTTTTGGATCTAACTGGAATTATTTCCCACATCCAAGTTCCAGGTTATTAAATGCAAAAGTCTGAACATTAATCTCTTAATTTTACAGTAAGTAGTGAAACTTACCCAAAATAAAGGCTTAAACATCTAAAAAAAAAAATGCACATTTAAGGAGCTACTCTTTTGGTGAAAGTTTTCAGACAGCTTTCAAAATGGCCGCCAGGCAGTGTGAACACATGGAGACCCATATCTCAGTGTGCAATGATCTGATTGACTTGAAATTACAGGAGGTATGTAGTAACAAACACATCAATTGGTTAAGACATCAAGTAGGATAATACATTATTTTTTCTTTTTATAATCTGAGCTCAAAAATGGAAGTGTGCTTAATGGGTACGTGAGCTTAATAGGTACGTTTACCCTATATTTAAAGCTAAACCGAAACTGCATGTGGGAAATGTGCTATACAAACTCACTTGTATCTCTCATTCGCCACCAATCCAAATGTGCCCATTTTGTGCTTGACGTTGATTGCTTTATATAAATCACCTTGGAATATAAATTGCAGCACATTTCACATCATTAAAAAATGCCAACTATAATCCAGAAAATACAGTACTGTATCAGTTTTCATAAAAACACCTAAAGACACATCTTTTTCGCCAGCACCTGACCAACTAATACTAGCACTTACCTATTGTATTCTATTCTGTTCTATTCTATTTTATTCTATTTTATTCCATTTATGTTAAAAATAAAAAATAAAAACTAGCTACGTATACTGTGCTAGACTGAGACTTGTCGTGGCACTTGTTTACTGTTGCTCTCTCGTTGGTCTGATTGCTTCTATTGTTCTCCTCATTTGTAAGTTGCTTTGGATAAAAGAGTCTGCTAAATGATTAAAGGTAAATGTAAATAAAAACGTGTGTGGAAAACAGAAAAAAGCTTTTCAGTGGGATAAAACAACAAATTATTCCATGTTTTCCCCACAAAATTATTTATTACCTATGAAAAACACTTTCTCCCGTTCTTTGTCATGCACATCTTTCTTTCGCCCGTTCTCTCCTACAAACACACATACATACATACAGTACAGACACACAGTTGGGAGCATAGACATTATAAATATGAATTTGGTTGTGTCGTCACAAACACGCACACAGAAACTTGTCGGCGTTGACCGTGACTTTATCAATAAAATAGTTTTGCAAATGAAAAGCTACATGACATTTCTCAGTAGCTATGTATTAATGTCACTGTTTTTGAAGAAGTTAAACTTACAGATTTTTTGCTATTGGTACAGACTCTGCTACTGAAAAATGTTGAGAGATGAACATGCAGTACTCTGGTAATTCACACATGCGTAATCAATCTCTCTCTCATGTTTGTTTATTTTCTACCTAACGCCATTCCAGCATCTGTGGCTATATTCATGGCGAGAACCAGTTAATCTATACACAAGTAAATCCATACACAAGTCAGTTATACACACAAGTTGGGGGGACAATTTAGAATCTTCAGTTCACCTAACCTGCATGTCTTTGGGCTGTGGGAGGAAACTGGAGTACCCAGAGTAAACCCACGCTGACACAGGGAGAACATGCAAAAACTCCACATAGAAAGGCCTCCCGACCCTGCTGGGGCTTGCTCTCTCTCTCATAACTGCATTAGTCTGCGTATTAAAGGCTGAATTCTTACTAACATTAAAAATATAATGATGTTTTGTATTAGCAAAGGGATTCTGCGATAGAGAACGATGTAAGAAATAAGATTGTAAGATTGTTCCTTTCCTATAGCAGAGAATGAGTGGAATTGTTCCACAGGGGATCTATAGTGCATCTGATGCAATACTGTAACTGACGGCTGCATAGTTATTTTCTCTCAAATAGTTCAGATCTTTGAAGTAAAGAAATTCATAAAGTCATTACTGCTATGCTGTTGGGAAATGTCTGTACCTGTTGATGATTTATTTTTTGTTAATGTAGCCACTGTATTGAATAAATACCTGGGGTTGTGTTTGTCGTCTTCAAAAAGAGACAAAGTAAGCAGATCTAGCATTTTTAAGGCTTTTCTATAGGTAGGTGTACTTCACCTGCATGCAATATGAAATTCCTCTAGTTTTAGGGCACGAGTGTGCTCGTTATACCACGATGTCAGTTTTCCTTAATCTAATCTTCTTTAAGTGTAAAGGAACAACCATGTCTAAAGTGCTAGAAAAAAGAGAGTCCAAAGTTTCTGTTACAACCTCAAGTTTTTCTGAGCTATTGAATTTATAGATACCTCTGCATGAAACACTTCTCTTTTCTATTGCACTGTGAAAAAAGCCGGCCCACCAATAAGATTCATGCTTTTCATTGCATTGCCAGAGCCACTTCTGTTACATATGCACTAGTGCTGCACAGTGTTGACAAAATCTGACATTTTGTGATATTTTTTTATGCGATATTGTAATATGAAAAGGGCTTTTCACCAGATGACATGTATAGCTTTATTTGGAAAGAATGAATCATTCTAGACTGTCAATTTCCACTAACCTTGCCACAGTAAAATAAATATATTAATAAAATTAAAGTGTTTTTGTTTTTGTTGTTTTGACCCATTTTGATACCACTGGAGAAACTACTAGCCTAAATAATATGAAGTTCAGACGTTTATTAAAACAAGTGAACTGTCAGTAATAAACAAAATGAAAAGTAGTATCACAAATAAATACAACACAACAAAGATACTAATGAAAAAATGTTGGTTTATTTTTTCAGGTAGGTCAAACAGTAGTATTCAGGTACAGAAACTGAATAATCAAATGTAAACTAACTGCATATTCTTCACTGTATAAATATAGATTAATTATTTTTAAATCTACAAGTTATTTACTCAAAAACTGAGATATTTTCTTTTTGTTGTTTGATTACCAGTAATGACAGACAGGAACAAGTGCAGTATAGCCTGCAGTCACTTTAAGACCTAAGACACAGATCCAATATATTGATACACACCCAAATTCTTTCTCAGCCGTTTACATTCACTTAACACCAGTGTTGAGTACTCGAGACTCGGACTCGGTCTTGAACTCGGTCTCGAGACCATATTTTAATGGTCTTGGTCTTGTCATGGACTTGTGTGCAGTGTGACTCGGTATTGACTCGTACTCGAACATATTAGGAATTGGACTTATTCTCGAGTCCACTCGAGTCCCAATCAAAATATTTCATGATTATTACTGTATGTTAATATTTCTTTAAATTGATATTTGATTGACACATGCAATGATTGGTGGTTTTCTTGTGCGCCACTGCGCATGACTTGAGACTAAGATTAGTGCGAAGGCAGCAGGACTCAGGTCAGGATGTCATGCGAAGCCTCTTAACTATGTGTTGAAAATGTCTGTTACATCACCTATTATTCAGTTTGCATATAAGAGCCACAAAGGGGCTGTTTACACCTGGTCACTTCATGCGTTTACTCCTCCCAAAATATTAAAATAATAAATGTGTTAGAGCATTTTATAGGCTACATGGCATGTTATAGTTAGATATGACAGCGCTAATGGAACAAGCGTCACCGTGGATGAGTAGCTGAGTATCTCTTCAGCAAGCCGACGCGCAAACTGCCGCGAATGAAACTGAAAGTAATTCTCAGACGCTTAACACACAATCATCTTCATTAAAAGTAGTGAGACTAACCTATCTTTCCAGTGCTGATGCCGCGCTCTCTCCTGTTGCGGTCTCTGTTATTGAAATTAGCTGATAATGAATAAAATGCAGTGCATATCTATTGCTTTCATTGACGTGAACTCCGTTAAATTTGCATATAGCACGGGAATTGAAGAACGGATTTATATCCGTTTTGCGAAGACATTTATGTGGCCAAGTGTAAATGGAAACGTATTATCAAATCAGATAGATATCCGATCAGAGAAAACGCATGAAGTGACCAGGTGTAAACAGGCCCAAAGAGTTCATATGCAGTAAGATGTTTTTTTTAGACAAGAGCACATAAAGGTTAAAAACTATGTAAAATTTGTTACAGTTGAACATATACAGGTATAGTGGTACAGTAATGTTATGTGTACTAGAAATGTTATGTGGACAAGAGCACTAAATACTGACAAGTAACAAGTCATAGTTGTAATAAAATTACTTTTACACCACCTTACTATGTGGCCTTTTTACCCTTAACTGATAATATTTTTTAAATCAATATCATTCTAAGTAAATAAAATGCAGTGTACTTTTCATGGTATATTTGATGTACTGTTTGAGTATGGTGCCAATTTTATTGTTTCCACCAAACATTTTACATATTCTTGAAGATTTCTTTAGGTCTTGTCTCAGACCCAACCTTATGTGGACTTGGACTTGTCTTGGACTCCAACCTCTCTGGTCTCGGTCTTGACTCGGACTCAACCCTCTCTGAACTCGGTCTTGACTCGGACTCGACCCTCTCTGAACTCGGTCTTGACTCGGACTCGAATGAGCTGGTCTCGACTACAACACTGCTTAACACATAGCCTACTGTATTAACAAGGATACTCGCCCAGACTAATATTTTGACATAATTTGTGTGTTTGTCCATTCAAGTGCAAGAAGGTGCAAAGGAGAACTCTATTTGCTGTTCATGCACTGTCAGAGATGGGGCTCTCTGTACATGCTTTGTGTGTGCTTACAGAAAGCAGCGCATTGTCTTGTACTTGAATGGTTTAATTGAGTGACTACACAGCACTGGCTTGGCCAGCTGTCCTAAGGCCTCTTTCACGTTAGTCCCAGGTCATAGGTCAGTCCTAATTGTTGAGCCCTAACATGATATCATCATCTCAGAACAGCTGGGTTCACAAATCAAATAAGCCATTCTCAGACGCTGAAACGTTGTATTATTCATGAACTTACACTCCCGTAAATGCCACTCTAAATCCGTTGAAGCATATTTAAGCATGTATCCCCTGCACAATTTGATAGTGGCACTAAGCCATATCACGATATCTGTTTAATTTTGATAAATTGTGCAGCCTTGTGCACTCATGAATAGACTGAGAGTCAGTAAATAGCAGAGGAAGAATCTGTAAGCAGCTCTTTTGCCTCTCTACTCTTGTATTTGGTGGTGTTTGAAAAACACAATAGCAAATACAAAAATCTGAATGGATTTTTGAAAACATGTTTTTCCATAAGCTCCACCTACTGTCAGAGAGTGAATCTGGATTTTCAGTTAGCCTGTCTGCTGTTTTTTTTTCTCGCCACATTTGGCTAAACTTACAAATTGTCAGGATGTCCATGTGAAAATTTGTCAGGATTTTTAATGGCAAACATTTGTTTTGGTGTGAACAGGTCTTAATACTGTCATCTGTCCTTTCAATTCCATGCCCCTTTCCTGAACCTGCGTCCTCATGCTTACCCAGATGAATTCATCACTGAGGAGTGAAAAGTCATGTCCAGATCCAGATTTGCTACACAACTTTACACAATCTGCCAGTTCTGTGGTCTCTTGCCAGAATTGTACACTGCTCACTTCCCAGAATCATACATGGCTCACTCCTTCTGCACCTTGGGCCGGTTGCACCAGCTAGACATAAAAAAGCTGAGTGTATGCCCTACGCTGGGCTTTGCAATTTCCAGCTTTACGATAAATATTTACACCTGTTGCACCAACTAAAACTACGATCAGGCGCAACTACGTCCGGCGTAGACGATGCACGTCCATGCTGACACATTCTCCCGCAGTTATAGCTAGATGAGACGACGTTCATGCCGCAATGGCTGCAACTACTAATATAGAACTGAATTGCTCAAGACATCATAACAAGTGAAGCCACCGCGCCATGATTTCATTGAGTAAACATTTTCTAACTAACAAGTCCACGTTTTTATATCTGAAGTCTCCCTGCACGTTCCCATGACAGATTTCTTCAAACAAACATTAAAAATGAAGGCGGCAGGTTAAGTAAAATATAATGAATGCAATACAATGCTTCTCTATTTATTTTTTCTAGCTGACTAGGGTTTGTGTACAATGAATGTCTTGTTGCTGTAGCTGTAGGCCTACATAAATATTTTTTTATTAGTTCAATTACTGTTGGCAGAGTGTTATAGTCAACACCGAGCTTCGTGATTGATATTGCTTATCCTGCCCAAAAATACCATAAACATAACAGATCACATCTGCACTAATAATTAACTAACAGACATGAACCCTAAAAACTAATAATGTCCCACAAATCATGACTTTTCGCTTTACACCTACCTCTGACTAGGCATAAGATTTAGTGTCAGACGTAGCACTACGCCGAGATGGTGCAACGGGTATAAATTCTATTCTACTTAAAGCGCATTGTACGTCCAGCCTAGTCTTACAACCGGGTATATGTCCAGCTGGTGCAACCAGCCCCTGAGCAGCAGCAACAGCAGCAGCATCGGTCACATCAACCCCCACATTACGGGCTATGGGGTGGTGGTCCTCCATTGCTCATGACAATGCTGTATATTCGCTTGAAGTCATGAACATTCTAAACGCACAAAAGGATATGAGATCTGTGGTCATGTAAATTATTAGTTCTTCACAGAAACTTGCTGTCATTTTGAACAAATATTACAGACCTATTATTCAGCTTAATTGGGTGGCATGCTGTTGTGCAGGGCTTATCCATTTATTGGCAACATGCTTGATGTGTAACAGGATAGTTTGTAAAAAATCTTCATGAAGAAAGGTCATATGCAGTGCATATACTTAGTAAAGTGTTCCCATCCTTAACTCAGTGCTTAGGTGAAGCACCTCCGGTGGCGATTTGTACTTGTATTTGCACTCTTGAATTATTCTCTACAGATCCTCTCCAGTTCTGTCGGGTTAGATGGGGACTGTCAATGGATAACCATTTTACAGGTTTTTTCAGAGATATTTGTTTGGGTTCAGGTCCGGGCTTTGACTGGGTTACTCGGACATTCGTCCCTAAGCCACATTTGCATCATCTTGGTTGTGTGTTTAGGATTATTGTCCTGTTGGAAGGTGAACCTTCGGCTCAGTCTAAGGTCCTGAGCACTCTGGACCAGGTTTTCATTAGAAGTTGACGGACTGATTGGTTTTGCTGATTAATCTGCATCGATAGTTGCAGTACAGTACGTTTTCATATCATAAAATAATTAGGCTAATTTGTTGACTAAATGTTGCATTAGTAGTGAAAGAACAGAAGTATGTGTGCCATCAAGGCTGAGAGGACGCGAACATTAGTAGCACCTCGAGCAGTAAAAACAGTGTGACCAAAACACACTCAAGTCTGACCCGACCCCATGTTTGATGTCATGATTGTTACCATCTATTTGCATTAGATTATATCCAATTGGTCACTTTTATGCATTTGTTATCCATATTTAATGGATACATTTTTAAAACTAGTTACGAGAGGAAGCATATTGATATCCTGACAGAAATCCTGCCACGCCTCAGAGCACCACTCAAATAGTTTCCGTTAAATTAGATTATACATACAAAGAATGTTCTGGGACAAATATAATGACTTCACCCTAGGCTGGAAGATTGTGTATTGTACATTTTCCAGTGAAACTTTTGTCTTTCTGAGGTTCTAATAAAGTCTGTATGCTTCATATAGAGAACTACAGTATAATACAGATCGTGCTGTCTCTTCCCGTTTTGCTCCGAACCTCAAACTCATCAACGTCACTTTTTTCATTCCTGTAATGAAACTTTGCCTGTTTGGTTATTAAATAAACTGTTCAGGACAGCCCCTTGAACTACAAACACATTTTTAAATTTTAAAGTTACATCTGTTAACATTAGTTAATGCACTATGAACTAACATAATTTATAATTAAAATTTCATATTATTATTTTTATTATTTAAAAAGCATGGTTCAGTACTTCTTTTTTTTTATTTTTTTTTATGAAGTTCGACACTATTTAGTTTTCATTCAGTATCCATTTTAAAAACTATCAGTTGATTAATTGGTTATCGGTCAGTGTGGTCCAATCTAGTTATCGGTATTAGTAAAATCCACTATCAGTCAACCTCTTGTTTTCATTAAGGCCGGGACACACCAAGCTGACGGTCGGCCGTTGGCAAGCGTCTGTCAGGCTAGTTTGTTTGCTGTGTTCCTCACATTGGGCTCACATTGACGGTTGTTTGTTAGTTTGCAGTCGGTTGTAGTCTGTGCGGTGTGTTCAAGCGCAGCTTTTTTGGTCCAGTTGCTGTCAACACAAGGTGACCACAAGGTGACAACAAGGTTGGCTTTCATCACTGCTATTTCTTTGAAGTCAGCTTGGTGTGTCCAGGCCTTTAATGATATCTCTGTATTTGCTACTACCACCATGCTCCACCTTTGGGATGGTACTACTTAGGTGTTGAGCGGTGCCTAGTTGCCTCCAGATATGACAGAAGCCACAAAAAAGGAGTTGTATTTAATTTTGTATTTTGTACAAATCAACTGGGAAAAAAAACAACTAAATGTTGCTGGGGTTGATGTCTTAAGAGTTTCTTATGACAGTTAAATAGGTTTTTTGTGGTTATTTATTGTGCAAACAAAAATGTGACCTTTTGGTCCAAAGTTATAATAATTTAAAAAAAAAATGTTAATAACCTTTGATTAGTTTTGCTTATCATGTGACTGGTCTTGATAGATTCCTTGGATCACGTCGAGAACATCAATACCAAATTATGCCATAATTTTCGCC
This sequence comes from Tor tambroides, assembly GCA_021397915.2. Lineage (NCBI taxonomy): Eukaryota > Metazoa > Chordata > Actinopteri > Cypriniformes > Cyprinidae > Tor > Tor tambroides. The sequence continues at coordinate 592 of JAFVLL020025325.1, read as the reverse complement.
ATTTTTATTTTCTTTAAAAACCTACTTTTTCAAACTTCTCCTAAACCACTGGTCAGATATTCACCAAATTAGATTCCGATCATCTTCATAATATGCTGGCAAAATGCATGGGTTTCGTGTCAATAGATAAAACTGTTTTCATTTACTGCATTAACAAATTTGATGGCATCAGAGGTTTTATCTCTGCAAAGCTTTGACACACTGACACCAAACTTTGTTTCACTGCCATCTCACACCACATAAATTTGGTAATTGGTGCCACTTACACTTAAATTATATTGCTAGTTATTGTATTTTCATAATTTTTCAACGATTTTGCTTAAAATCATCTCCAGATGTCTTTTTGCCTATTTACTCATTTTTGCAGTTAGTATGATGGTCCCTGCCATGCTTAACTCTTCATTCTGACTCTGTTGTGCTTGGGCTCTTTAATTGCTGCTTGTAGCTATATTTAAAAAAAAAAAAATGTATCTGATCTCATTTATAGACCTTTTTACCGTTCTACAGGGTGGGCCATTTATATGGATACACCGTAATAACATGGGAATGGTTGGTGATATTAAAGTCCTGTTTGTGGCACATTAGTATATGT
>JAFVLL020025323.1:0-11080 GCA_021397915.2 Tor tambroides | reverse complement strand
GGCCATTTTGCAACAATGTCTAAAATCCTATAATCAGCACTGAAAACAACTTGAACGTTTATGCTATGGTACCTTTTTCTATTTACATAAGCATCCTCGTCTTCTGACGGTGCAATAATTCGGACGTGGGTTCCATCAATTACTCCGACAACACCGGGGAAGCCTGCTATATTCATAAATGCTGTTTTTTGAGCCTGCAAGGTGGGAATGTCCAGTGGAAACGCAATGAACTGCGAAACAATAAGAGGATCTGAAAGTGCTGTAATTGTCTGTGTGATCACTCTGCTTATAGAAGGTTGTGACGGACCCAAATCATCACTGCTGCATAGTTGCATTTTCCCAGTTGCCAAATATCTTAATGTTGTGATTACTTTCATTTCTGGCGCTATGGCATTTCTGCGCTGCGTCGGAGATGTTAGTTTTTCTCTAATAAGATCTCTCACAAACACGATCCCTGCACGATCTAATCTGTAGCGTTTTATTAATTCACTGTCATCCATTAGGCTAGTAACTATCCGATAATTTATCGTGACAATCGAAATTAGTATCGATCCGCCCACCCCGAAAGAGAAGAAGAAATCGAAACTGAAAGTTTCAGTAAAGATTATATAAGCTACGACGCCATTTCAGAACACCGTGGAACAAAACAGTTTCCATTTCATTTACTGGTAAGTCCAGCAATGCCTTTCTCATAACTTCCATGATGTTGTGATGTATGTGCCTCGATATTATACGATGTTATATTATACATTTAATTTTGAATATTACGCTCAAAGTCGATCTGGAGTTTATTGGAAGACGTTTCCTCAACCAGTCAGGCACAATTCATGAATATCTGACAGTTGTCACAATGTATTTATTAGGTCTATACAAATTTCTTCAATATGAGAATCTGCCCGCGGTAGCCTATAATTAGATTACCTCAACGTTCACGTCGAGGAAACAGTGTAAATGCTGTTTTCTTTAGCCTTGGTTTGCGATTCCTAAATGTGTTTTCTTCCATGTTCAGGGACATTTACTTTTTTATTCTTTTTTTATTTTTATCTTATTTTTTATTAATGCTTAAAAAAGTCACATTGCCAATAGATCACACACGAATCCATGAAATAAATGACCAATAGTTATAAATTAAATATAATTAACAAGCACAAATGCATACACATTTATAATGAATTAAAATGATTGCAAAAAATAAATAAATAAAACAAAATGAAAAACCTCTTAACAGATTGACATTACAGAGACATTACTATAAGATTCAAACAATCATACACAAGGAAAGCACCTAAATGCATGGATTTTATTTAAATACTTCTCTGTATTATAGGGCTAATGTCACCTCTGCTTGTTTGCAAAAAAAGCATGAGCTGTCAATGTCCAATTATTTAGACAGATTAGAATTGAAAGGATATATTTTATGTAAAATTTTAAAGTGTGTTTCCTTTGCCTTATTGGAAATACAATACTTCCCAGGTACAAGCCAGGTTCTTTTCCAGTCTAAATCATCAACCAATGACCTCCAGTAGAACTTTCCCCTTCAAGAAATTTTCCTTTTAAATTGAATTATTTGGCACACATGCCTATTGTTACATTTCTTATCTAATAGAACAACGCCTGCCAAGAGGACAGCAAGCCTTGGATGAAATATAGAGTGACATTTAATAAGGGGAATTAATCCAGGTGAAATTGGTTTTACCACCTCGTTAAACTCTTTTGGAGAAATCAGGAAATACGTAGTAGGTATGTAAGGATATCATTATTTTTCCCCAGATGGTTTCAAAATAATGTTAATTGTATCCTTTCCTTTTTTAATTTATGAGATTTATTTTTCCAAATGAAATTTAAGAAAATAGTATAATTTTTTTTAGCAACTTTGTTCTCAACAAATAAAGATAGAGATGGATATACAAAATGAGAGAGACCTTCGGCTTTTCATATAATGGTAGGTCCCGTTGTAGGCTAGCCAGGAATTAAACATGTTTTAAGACTTGACAATCTTGGATGAAAAATTCAAGTGCTATCTTTCCATTAGAGTTTTGTATAAATGGCCAAACATTTAACTGCGATTTTAATTGGAATATTTTCTGTTGAGTTGTAATTTAAATCATGAACAGGCATTATCTCACATTTTGACATATTCAATTTTAGACCAGAAGCACAAGAAAAATGGTAAATTAACTCCAAAAGCCTTGCAAGACACTTGCAATTCATCCTTTAGAAACAATGTGGTGTCATCTGCCAATTGTGAAATATTAATTTCCTTCCCCAAAACAGAAATTCCAATAATTCTTGATTTTGAACAATACTCCTGAATTATTATTAAACTATATATTGAATTTGATCTTTTAATAGCACTATCTTAACACATTAAGCCATATTAAGTGTTTATGGTTTTCTACGGGATAATTAAAAGCGCTTAATGAGAGACTGCACATTGCATTCATATTCTGCTGTTCTGTGGCCACAGATTTGCGGGTGTTTTTCTCCTACAGATGAGTTGCAGGACCCTGTACTTTATATTTCTATATTAGTTTAATCGTTTAACCACCACAGCGTCTCGTCTCCATGGCAACACGCACGGTTTGTGTGGACTGCAAGTGACGTCGCAGGTAGCGAAGAGTGCAAGGGCGATTGCAAGTGACTTCGTAATTTAGTTTCTTTTTTTCTTGTCTTCACCACCTGGCACCACTTGTGTAAAATGTTGAGAGATTCAATTTAAAAAATAATTAATAAATAAAATAAAATAAAATAAAAAAGACTGCAAGTGACGTCACTTGCGGAAGTGCAGGGGTCTGAGAGTGCAAGTCTGAAAATGCAAGTGCATGTCTGCAGCCAGACCCTACTTAATTGTCTTAAGAAACATTTTTTTGTTATGCTGGTTGAAAGTCTCTTCACATCCTGATAGCGATCATTAAGTTAAGTGGTCTAAATGGATTTAACTGCATTTATATATTCTGTGGAAGGCGTCGGACCAAGAAATCGGTCCGAACGTTTTGTCTTTCCTATCTGCCTGTCAAGGTATGTATTTGCATACCTCTGCGCGCCCTGTTTGCGCAGACAGGATCCGTCATCAGCGCGTTCACGCACGCTGTGCAGACAGAGCCAGAGTGGCAGGCAAACATCAACAACCCGATCTATTGTAGTAATGTTGTCTCTGATCGTCTGATCTGCATGCATATATGCATTCAGTGGACGTGGCTTTGGACGGCGATTGCAGGGAGGGTGGGACGTTCGCGTTCAGTGCTATCAGGCTAAAGTTAGCATTTTCCAAGATCTCCTACTGCACCTTTAAGATGTTTACTGACCTGAATTGGTTTTAATACAATTCACCAAAGAATCACATTATTAAAAAAAATAGTAATCAGTAATCGCTGAAAATAGCAAACATATCAAAGTAGTATTCTAACAAAATTATTACTTCAGAAAATTAACAAAATAAACATGAGAACATATGATAAAATGTTTTTAACCAGTATTTTTTTTAACCAGTAAAAAAAATATATATATATATAAAAATATATGACTAGTAATAATAATAATAATAATAATAATAATAATAGAGACAACAAATGTTATTAGCAACAATAATAACTATAATAATATTAATCAATGATAATAATAAAAATAATAATAATAATGATTTCATCAAAACTGGGAAGGGGTGGAGTACAACGAAGAGGGCAAGTACAAATAATAATATTGATAATATTAGTATTGAATTATAAATTAATAAATGTTTAACAGTTGAGGGTGAGGGGGTGAGGGGAGGGGCCTCCGATCCCACCGTGGGTACAATGTATCAGAACTTAACTCCCCAACCCATGTCACGCCCCAACGGGGGTGCCAGAGAAGGATGCTGCTGGGCAACAGGGCCCAAAGCCCCCCCCCCCAAACATCAGCCATCCCCGGCCACTACCCACATGCCACACTTTTATATCTATTTATTTATTTATTTATTTATTTATTTATTTATTTATTATCTAATTAATTATGTTTTTAATGTGTAGATGTGTATATGTCTCAGCTAGTTAGTGATGCATTAAAAAAGTGAGACGTGTAGTGCAGCCCAGGTCAGGGACCCGGCCCACCCACACGGCCCACTTGCCCTGTATGTTTTTTTTGTTTGTTTTTTTTTTCTTTCTTCCTTTTTTTGTGTCATGTATATGTCTCAGCTACTTTGTGATGCATTAAAACAGTGAGACGTATGGTGCAGCCTAGGCCAGAGACCCAGCCCACCCACACGGCACACTTACCCTGTATATGTGTGTATTTATTTATTTATTTATTTTATTTTATTATTTTTCCTCATTTTCCTTTCGCCTCCTTATATATATACATATATATATACATGCATATACATGCACTGGTTCGTAACAGGTGTGCATGTATTTCAGCTGATATGTGATGCATTAAAAAAAAAAGTGAGGCATGCAAGTCAGAACCAGCCAGGGCAAGTGGCAGTGGAAGCGATAGCTCAGGGGGACGGCGGGGAGACACAAGCCCCACCTTACATCCACCCACCCGTATTACAACTCCACCACACCAGATACAGACCTGGATGTCACAGCCTACTGGGGACCGGAGGCCAAACAAAAAAGATGATGAAGAAGAAGAAGAGGAGAAAAGAGAGAGGGGGAAAAATGCACATATCTATCTATCTATATATCTATCTATATATATATATATATATAAAATATAAAACACACTGTATATATAAAAAAAATACCATATACATAAGAGTGTAAGTAGGTTAACATTTTCTTAGACCCTTTCTCAACAATGTTTTCTTATCGATGTTGTCCTCCACCCCTCCCCAAAACTCAAAGATTAATATTCAAATTAAGTTGAAATAGTAGTTTAGGTGGAGATATGTTGTTGTGATTGGTCTCAGACAAAGAAGGTCAACAGATTTATGACTGCTAGAGGGTAATTCAGGGTGACCAGAAGGGGTGTAATTCTACTGTATTATGAGATGAACTGGATGGATTTTCCATTGAGATATAATCAATTAGTAGATTTTTCCAGGATGCAATATGTATGGATTTTCTTGATTTCCAGTTCATGAGGATAGTTTTCTTGGCGATAGCTAGCGCTACCAGGAGTAACTGACTGTTTATATTGTCTAAATTGATTATGGATATATCGCCTAGTAAACAAACTGATGGAGAATTTGGGATGTGACATCCCATAGTGATGGATAGTGATTCAATGACCTTTTCCCAAAAATTTATAATTGGGGTACAATACCAAAGGGCGTGAACATATGTATCTGTTTCATTTTGGGTGCAATGTGAACATGTTTCTGAAGTGAATCCCATTTTAAACAATTTCTGTCCGGTTAAGTGAAATCTGTGAAGTACCTTATACTGTATAAGTTGCAAGTTGGCATTTTTTGTCATAAAGTAGATATTTTTGCAGATTTGTGTCCAGAAATCGGCATCCGGAGCAATAGATAGGTCTGATTCCCACTTAGCATGTGGTAAACTTAATGTGTTGTCTGATTTTATTATTCTGTACATTTTGGAGAGTAGTTTTTTTGAGGATGATATATTAATTAACTCTGAGATTAAAGGTGAAAGTTCTACATTAACGGTTCAAATGTTGATTTTTGATTGGATAGATGATTTGATTTGTAGATAATCCAAAAAACTATTACTCCCGATGCCGTATTTCTGGACCAAGTATGAAAATGAGACCAGATTATTTCTATGAAAGATATGGTGGAGTTGTGTGATGCCCTTTTCTGCCCATGCGTGTAAATTAAGTGGCTTTTTATTAACTGTATAATCTGGATTATTCTAAATGAAGGTGTATTTAGATGGTGCAAGGGGAGTATTTGTGATTTGGTGAAATTTCCACCAGGCTGTCAGAGCTGCTGCTATAGTTGGTGCTTTAAAACAGATATGTTTTTTGATTGTCTGACTGTAGAATGGTAAATCTTATATTCAAATATCCTTTCAAATTGTTTGCTCAATATCTAGCCATATGTTTTCTGATGAGTTTGGGTGAATCCATTTGTATATCTGTTGAAGCTGATTAGCCAGAGAGTAGTGGTAGAAATGTGGTGCTTCCAATCCTCCTTGTGTTTTTGGTTTCTGTAGAGTAGATAGTTTAATTCTTGGGGTCTTATTTTTCCAGTAAAATTTGATAATAATTGAGTCTAAAGATTTAAACCAGGTGAGGGTGGGTTGTGTTGGGATCATTGAGAATAAATAGTTTAGTTTAGGGAGTATAGTCATTTTGATTACTGATATTCTGCCCATAATGGATAATGGTAAATTCATCCAGCGTTGAAGATCATCATTTATTGTTTTGAGTAATGGGGTGAAATTAAGACTAACCAGCTCTGACAGCCTGGGGGAAATATTAATGCCTAAATATGTGATGTGATTGGTGCATAGAGGGATAGGTGATGTCTGGGATGTCACATCCAAGCTATTGTGATTTAATGAAAGAATAGAAGATTTACTCCAGTTGACTGAATATTCAGAAATGTGAGAAAATGAATCAATAAGTTTAATTGTTTCTTGTAATGATGATGAGGGATCTTGTAAATATAGTAATATGTCATCTGCATAAAGACTGATTTTGTGCTGTATGTTTAATGTTTGAACTCCTTTAATGTAGCTGTTTTGGCGGATGGCTGCTGCTAACGGTTCGATAAAAATGGTGAATAATGAGGGAGAGAGTGGGCATCCCTGTCTAGTTCCCCTGTGCAGTGTGAAGCTACGTGATGTTAGTCCATTAGTGATGACAGTGGCTGAAGGTGATGTATACGGAATTTTAATCCAATTAATGAATGACTCCCCAAAACCAAACCTCTCTAATGTGGAAAACAGGAATTTCCAGTTGACCCTGTCAAAAGCATTTTCTGCGTCCAGAGTGACTATGATGGCTTTTTCTTTTTTGAATGGAAGAATAATACATTAAGTTGAATAGTCTGCGTGTACTGGTGGATGCTAGTCTACCCTTAATGAAACTGGTTTGATCTGGGTGTATTATAGATGGTGTGACCTTTTCTATTCTATGGGCTAATATTTTGGCGATGATTTTAATGTCAGCATTGATCAGAGAAATGGGACGGTAGCTTGATGGTAATTTTGGATCTTTATTGGGTTTGAGAAGAAGTGAAATTGTGGCAGTATTCATATTAGCTGGGAGTTTTAATTTTTGTTGTGACTCACTTTTCATCAGAATGTTGAGTGGTGATAAAGTGGACCAAAAGTGTTTGTAAAACTCAGCGGGGAATCCATCAGGACCTGGTGCTTTATTATTAGGCATGTGTTGTAGTGCTGTAAGAAGTTCGGGTTGTGTGATGGGTGATTCTAGGCTGTTTCTTTGGTGTTCATTCAGTTGTGGCAGATTGATACTGTTGAGAAATGAGTTGATGTCATTTTGATTTGGGTCTTTTTCTGATGAGTATAATTTGCTATAAAAATTGTGAAAAATTTGGTTAATTTCTTCCAGTGAGTTGGTGGATTTTCCTGCTGGGTCTGTAATAACTGAAATTGTTGCTTTTTCCTTGTTTCGTTTGATTTGATTTGCCAAGTATTTACCAGATTTATTACTATGATGAAATTCTTCTTGTCTGAGCCTATGAATCAGGAATTGAGTATGTTTATTGATTATTGCATTTAATTTAAGTTTATATTCTCTTAATTTATTTTGTGTTTCTTCTGTTGGGTTATTTATATTGATGTCTTGAAGTTGTTTAATTTTCTGTTCCAATTCTGTTTCTTGTTCTTTTTCCTTCTTTTTTTTTTTTTTTTTTGTAAACGGAGTATGAGATTATTTTCCCTCGTAGTACTGCTTTTCCTGTTTCCCACAGAAGAGAGGGAGACAATCCAGGGGTGTCATTCATTTCTAGAAAGAATGCCCACTCTCTTTTAAAATACTTGTCAAAATCTGGGTCTTTCAAAAGAGATATGTTAAAACGCCATCTGGTAGCAGGTTTATGAGGTTCACTTCTATTCCATTTTAATGAGCATGGTCACTAATGACAATTGGATGAATCTTTGATTCGGAAATGTTTGATATGATAGAATTACTGGTGAGAAAGAAATCAATGCGGGAATATGAGTGGTGGACTGGTGAGAAAAACGAGTATTCTTTAGCGTTTGGGTGTTGTAATCGCCAGCTATCGCCAAGACCAAAATCACTCATGAACTGTTTTATGGTTTCTGCAGATTGCCAAATGCGTTTATTACTTAAACTAGATCTATCTATTGCTGGGTTGAGAACTGTATTAAAATCACCTGCTATTATGACTGGACAATTAGAAAGATTTGAAATAGAGGAAAAGAAGTTTTGAAAAAAAGATGGGTCGTCTGTGTTTGGGCCGTATAGATTACCAATTGTAACTGGGTTATTATCGATTGAAATGTTTATAATAATAAAACGTCCCTCAGGGTCTATAACAGTGGTATTATGAATAAATGAGATTTTTTTACTTATTAAAATGCAAACTCCTCTTTGTTTTGTATTATATTGAGCTGAGAATAAATGATTGTACTTTGATGATTTAATTTTATCTTGATCTGCATCTGATAGATGTGTTTCTTGCAAAAGGCATATGTCCGCTTGTAGTTTATTTAAATGATTCAAGACTTTGACCTTCTTTGCCTGAGAACCATTTTTATAAATTTTGACAATACACGGATGGGACAATGTGATATGATTTGAAATATACAAATGCGACCATCAAATCGCACTGGTTGTGATGTAATTATATAAATATATAGTCTGACGTGCTGTGTGTTTGTGTCGCTTTTTGTATTTGGGAACATTACAAGTTGGGCTGTTGTAAAAGAATTTCCCTTGTGGAAATTTAGAGTGGCTCAATAGCGCAATATGCGGTATTATCGCAATATATATATTAGGGCTACACGATTAATCGAAATCAAACCGAAATCGTGATTTGGCTTAATGCAGTTATGCACAGATGCATAACATGCATCTGAAAAAGCAACATGCGCCAAACATCCTCCCAAACTTAATCAGAAGCGTTTATTAACCTGTTATAGAACAAAAGAAAACATTTAATAACATGTTTTTACTCCACAGCATCAGTCGATTGTTTGAAATAACTTCATTTTCTGACCTCGGGGCTGTTTCATAAAACTAGCTTACCAAATAAGCCCGGCTTATTTAAGTTATTCTGACTTATTTTCACTTGATTTGGTTTCCGAAAGCAAAATTACCATAGCTCATGCTCAGTCACTGTGGCAACTTATGCTGAGAAACTAACTTGGTCAAGAGCAGGCTAATTGTCAGGCTTAGCTGAGCTCCTCTAACTCTGACCAATAGGAACGCATCGAGATTACCACCGACACTCTTACATACAGTTAGTTGACTTTATTATTAGTCCAAAAATAAAAGTATACAGAAAATACACCTTAAATAATCAAATAAATAAAAAAATAGGCTAAAACCAACTGTATTTAATGTATTGTGCCCAAAATGTAATTACTTTTTTTTAAGATACAGGTGCCTCTCAAAAAATTTGAATACCGTAAAAAAGTTCATTTTTTCAAAAAGTGAAACTTTCATATATTCCAGATTCATTGCATGTAAAGTAAAACATTTCAAAAGTTTTTTTGTTTTTGTTTTAATTTTGATGATTAGAGCTTACAGCTCATGAAAGTCAAAAATCCAGTATCTCAAAATATTTGAATATTTCCTAAGATCAATCAAAAATAGGATTTTTTAAAAAAGAAAAGTTCAAGTTCTTTAAAGTATGTTCATTTATGCACTCAATACTTGGTCGGGGCTCCTTTAGCACAAATTCCAGCATCAGTGAGGTGTGGCATGTGTTTCCACTTAGTGTAACTGTCAAAAATATAATTGTTCAGTTAAAGACAGTTCAGTTCTGTCCAATATAAAGTTAATCAATTATGAAATGAGTTCAATTGGGCAATATAGCATTGTTTACTAGTATGAAGCCTTATTAACAAGCCTTTGTAAAAAGAACGGTTAGCACATTTGTTTCTGAGGTAACAACCTTGACAGCTGTGATGAATTAATGTTCAGTGTTTGTCATGTGACAACACCTAAGCATACTACTCTGAAACATTTGTTGCTTATTGTATACTGTTTCTCACACTAATCTTTAAAAAATAGTAGGCAGTATGCACTGTGTACTGGGCAGTAAGCAAGTATGCCATTTCGAACACAGCCATAGTCTCACATTCTTTTTTGCATGCTTTTCATCAAATTTGTTTGCAGATTATTCGAGAACGGTTTTACTAATCAATTTGAATTCCACAACTTTTTGCCAGCATGGTCAGAAGATGATCTGAGCCAATTTTAGTGAAAATCAGACAAACCCTCTAGATCAAGTTTGAAAAGGTAGTTTTTTTGAACTATTAAAAAAATTGAGCTATTGAGCTATAGAATTTTACATTTTGCTCTCCATTTCACTCGGCATGAGCCAAAGATTCAGAGGAAAAATATTAATTTTCCGTTTAAACTTTACAGTTCAAAAGTTATTAGCATAAACATAAGTGCAAATTTGAACAGTTGTTGGTGCTAGAGGGACTGAGTTAGAGACTCCAATTTTTCTATGGTAACAGATCAGACTGTCCTATGTGCCAAATTTCATAACTTTTCTGCAATCGGTTCTGTGGGCTGTGTGGGGGACCGAGTGGTCAAGACAAAGGAACACCAATTTTTGCCAAAGGAAATATGGGTCTTTATTTAAACCCCAAATCAAAAAACTCAAACTTGTTACAACAAAACAAAGACAAGATCCAATAAATACAAGCTGACAGACTACAACCGAACAACCAAATGAGCAAAGAAGACAACTTACGAAGGAAAGAATGGGCCCATTACAACACAAAAGGCAAGGCAAGGCAAGGCAAGTTTATTTATATAGCACATTTCATACACAGTGGTAATTCAAAGTGCTTTACATAAAAGGAAGTAAAATAGTCATTAAAAAAAAAAAAAAAAATCACAAAAACAAGGAATTAAAAATAATAAACACAAGGAATTAGAAATTGATTTAAAATGAATTTAAAACAGAAATAGAAAATGATTATACATAAAATACAGTGCAGTCAGTTCGGACGTAGCACAG
>JAFVLL020025321.1:0-12449 GCA_021397915.2 Tor tambroides | reverse complement strand
TTGATAAAAACGAGGTGTTAAATATTTATTAATCTGATACGTTTGAGATTCTTGATTAAGGATGATGTAATACGGTCTTGATCATAAGTGGACATGACTGTAGACTTTCAACTGACACATTGATTTTGAGTAGTTGGTAGACAACTTAGAAGATGGTAACACAATCTACAGAAAGTTAGCTGACTATTGGTTAATAATCTGTTGCGAAAAACATAAACATCAACAGGCACTTTTTGTAAAATCTATAGATTAGAATTTGAAATGCACCTTAAAATCTACTGGCAGTTAGTTGAATGTGTGTTACTTGTCTGTTGAATGTCAACTGATTCACTGTTGACATGCAACTAAATGACTACTGATAACTAGTAGAGTCTCAACAGATGGACTATCAAAATAAAATGTTACTAACTATCTTTTATGATTTGCAACCTCTGTCAATATCCCGTTAATCAAACACAAGATCAGGAAGATGGGGAGACTCGATTCTATATAATTAATTCCTAGCTCTTTTGGCTGAATTCGTGTAAAAAATTTTTTATAATGGATAATTTGGACAATTTTTTAGCTGCTCCTATGGAGGAAAAACTTGACTGTCTCACAAAAGATCAGGTGCGTAATGCGAGTGAACATTTTGGTATTGAATTGGCTTTACCTAAAACAGCTAAATTAAAACAACTTCATAAAGCTGTTAAAGAAAAATTGGTGGAAAGGATGGTTTTGACTTTAGATACGCAATCTGATGTAGAGGTAGTGGCACCAAAAGGAGCTTCAACTCCGCTTATGGCAGAGGTAAAAAGTGATTTGGGAAATTGTAATTTAACGTTTGAGCAGCAAAAAGAATTGTTAGAAATTAAAAGTAAAGAACGTGCACTGGATCATCAATTGGAATGGGAAAAGGAAAGAGCGAGAACGTGAGCGAGAGTTTGAAAAGTTTAGGGCTCAACACAAATTAGAAGAGTTGAAATTTGCACAGGAAACGGAACGTTGCCGGGTGTTGCTTCTGAAAATTTACCAAATGATCAACCAGGTTTAAATAGTCAGTTCTCCAATATTGCAAATATGGTCAAATTTGTACCGAAATTTAACGAAAAAGACCCAGATGTATTTTTTTCTTTATTTGAAAACATCGCTGAGGATAGAGTGTGGGATTATGTGCAGCACACCTTCCTTTTGCAGAGTGTTTTAATGGGCAAGGCACAAGAGGCTTGTATTGCCCTATCAAAATCTCAATGGAAAATATATGATGTAAGGAAGCTGTGCTTTAAAGTGTATGAGCTTGTCCCAGAAGCATATAGATGGCGTTTTAGAGGTTGGAGGAAAGAGAAAAAACAAACCCACGTAGAAATCACGAGGCAAATGATGGGTCATTTTAATCGCTGGTGTGCTTCTGAGGGAGTGGACACTTTCGAGAGTTTGTGAGATCTAATGGTGTTGGAACAATTTAAGAACATAGTTCCTGATCGTGTAGCCATTTACATAAATGAGTATAAAGTGAAGTCTGCAGCTGTTCTTGCGGATGAGTTCGTTCTAACTCATAGAGGCATTAATGATGGTAATCATCGGGAGTTTTGAAATGTTGATGTAATTCGATCTGCTAATTCGAAAGTCGTTCCAAATCGAAAAGTAGATCTGAGTTCCACGTGTAATTATTGCCTTGAAGAGGGACATTGGAAGAGGGAGTGTCCGGTATTGCAAGGCAAGAGTAATAAATCCATTCCGAAGTCTGTAGCTTTAGCCTCTGGGAAATTGTGTCATCATTTTGATACATCTGCCGACTCTCTTACTGATAAATCTGCGACAATGGTGAAAAACGAACAATGTGAAACTCAGATTTCTGTTGATTTATCAACGTCTGACTATGGCCCTTTCATCAAGAACGGTTTCGTTTCCTTGGTGAATGATTCTATAAAAATGCCTGTTAAGATATTGCGGGACACTGATTCACTAGAATTGTTTATATTAGAATCTACATTACCTTTTTCGGTTGAATCACGTGCGGGTAGTAGTGTGTTAATAAGAGGAATTGGATTACAGACTTTCTCTGCACCCTTGCACAATATCCAGCTGCATTCAGATCTTATGCAAGGTGAGGTTGTGATGGCCTTGCGTCCTTCTTTACCGGTGGAAGGAGTGGATGTCATCTTGGGTAATAATTTGGCTGGGGACAAGTTTGGCATGATGTTCCACCACCTCCTGTTGTCTGGATGACCCCCTCATTTGCCATCAAGGACGATAAATGTGCTTCTGATTTTCCTAACATGTTTTCAGCCTGCTCCGTGACACGTGCAAAGGCTTTTGCCTCGAAAGGTTCTGGTGTTGCGCACGAACAACCTTCGTTTGTACAGGTTGTTTTGCCTGCCTTCCCTTTGTCTGTTTCTGTTAATGAACTTATTTTGGCTCAAAAACAAGATTTTAGACTGGCGGATGTATTTGCCTACAATACTTTGTGTAGATGGGTGGGGGTTCAGTGCCCATCGTGGTGTTTTCCAATCATAATCCCCTCACGTTTCTGCATTCCTTGCGCTCTCCGAATCAATGTCTTATTTGTTGGGCGTTGTTTCTGTAGCCGTATTGTTTGGAAATTTAATATCATATTCGGAGAGTTAATAATGTTGTGGCGAATGCGTTTTCTCGTTCATTTTGGAGATTATATGTAAATGAGTCATCTACCTGATATTCTCTTTTCCTCTTGTTCAGATATCCCTTTCTCGTTTTTTCAAGGCACCTGAAACTTTCGAAGAGAGGGGTGTGTGGTTTGGGGGGATTGTGGAGTTTTTTGTGTCTTTATATATATGATTAGGCTATGTATTGTATGGTTAATTTATTTAGGTTTAGTTGGAGAAATGAGATTTGGATTGTTTTGGGTTTGGACTAGAGACTCTGAGTAGTCTCTGTCTTGATTTGGATTGTTTTGAAATTTTGGGTTTGGTCTAGAGACTTTGAGTAGTCTCCGTCTTGAGGGGGGAGGTGTTACGATCCCGGGGTAGCACCTGTTCCCTAAACGGGATCTGTTCTCCTCTAGGTTGCGTTTTAGGTTCTGGTTTGTGTTGTGTTTTTTTCTTTTGTCTGTTTGCAGGGTGGAAACAAGCAGTAGGTGCAGTGGATCATCAATGAGGAGCTGACTGATTTAAGGATCTCTGTCCTACAGTATGGTGTGCCCCATTTGAGCCTGACTTCTCTTCAGCACCAGACTTTGAGCCTTTTTTAATACTTTAGTTGTTTTCTTTTCTCTTCCCTTTTTGGGTTTATTTTTAGTATAATTTACTTTAATAAATGTTTATTTTGAGTTAACTAACTTTGTGCGTGGCCTCCCCATTATTGTTACGCTGCCTGAGCCTGGTAGTTTGTAACATTATTTATACAACATAATGTTAATATTACGACTTATAGGCTATCTGCACAAAATTCCCCGAATGCAGAAGTGAACTTGTCTGCACGGCTCTGAATGAACTCCTTTTGTGGATGCGTTCTCCATGCAACAACGTGCAGAAACACGGTAAACTCTAAAAATTCACAGTGCTTTATTTTAGTAGTATTCTCATTATAATGTTATGTATATGACAGTCCCAGTCATAGTTATTAATTTTCTGCATTGTTGTTCGTCCTGCTCGAGCTGTGCGCTGAAGAGAGAATCACCGTAGTACTACAATGAAGTGCTTTACTGCAGCACAACTCAACCAAACACATCTTATACGAGATAAATAATATATACATGATAGGCCTATATAAACCTTCTGAAATGTTTTGAAATCACTTGTACCCTACCTGATTGGAAAAATCCAGTCTTTCACTCTGCCTGTGTCAGTTTAGTCTTGTTAAAGATTTAAATCCCTGCCGCTTTTCTGTCGGTCACAGATTATGAAAAGTGAATCTATAGGGGTGGTTGGATTTATTCATGCACGTTAAAATATTTATTTAAAGCTTCTTTTCAGATTCTTATTTACAGCATTATCTTAATAGGCTGTATATTAACCTATTGGGGTAGTTCTATGTGAAGTCAGACATTTGAGCACCCCCATATAAAAAACAATCCAAGAGCACACATCAATTAGGCCAAAAAAGCTCAATGTGGGTGCTCCACCACACAGGAATAGGAACAAAAGCATCAAAGTGGGCACACCACAGATCCAGAGATAGAGAAGTTTTTAATTATGTTCTCGCCACAGGTGACGTTTCAAGCTTAAAATGCTCTTCATCAGACAGCACCCCCATATAGCCAAAATGGCATGATCATAACATCTCGCGAATATTCAACTGTGAGATCCGATCTCGAATCGCCCTTTTCTGTCAAAGATATTAGAAAAGGTAATATCATCACAACTATTTTCCTTCTTAGAGAAAAATGATATATGTGAGGATTTCCAGTCAGGTTTTAGACCATATCATAGTACTGAGACTGCTCTCATTAGAGTTACAAACGACCTGCTTTTATCATCTGATCGTGGTTTTATCTCTCTATTAGTGCTACTGGATCATAGCACCGCGTTCGACACTATCGACCACAACATTCTTTTAAATAGACTAGAAAATTATGTTTGCATTAGAGGAAGTGCACTGGCATGGTTCAAATCGTACTTATCTGATCGCCATCAATTTGTGGCAGTAAATGAAGAAGTATCATACCAATCACAAGTGAAGCATGGAGTACCTCAAGGCTCAGTACTAGCCCCCTTACTTTTCACGCTTTACATGTTACCCTTGGGAGATATCATTAGGAAACATCAGAATCAGAAAGTGCTTTTATTGCCAAGTATGCTTGCGCATACAAGGAATTTGTTTCAGTGCCGTAAGCTTCCAGTTCACAGAGACATCAATGACACACAGACAATAAAAATAAGATAAGAATAAAAAAAATACACATGTAAATATAAATAAACAAAAAATTGAAAAAGAAATGATAATTGAAAAAAATAATTGAAACATAAATGATTGTATATACAGTTGTGCAATAGATGATAGAATGGGGTAGAATGGGGGGTGGGGGTCATTTAACTCTGTAGCACCGGCCAGATGGCAAAAGTTCTAAAAGGGGATGACTTGGATGTGAAGGATCCAGAGTGATCTTCTGAGCCCTTTTCCTCACTCTGGATGTATACAGTTCTTGGAGGGTGGGCAGGGGGGGCACCGATAATCCATTCAGCAGTCCGAACCGCTCTCCTGCCTTCTGATCCCTGATTTTGTAGCTGAGCCAAACCAGACAGTTATTGATGTGCACAGGACAGACTCAGTGACGGCTGAGTAGAACTGTTTCAGCAGCTCCTGTGGCAGGTTAAACTTCCTGAGCTGGCGAAGGAAGTACAACCTTTGTTGGGCTTTTTTTACAATGGAGTTGATGTGAGTGTCCCAATTCAGGTCCTGAGAGATGATGGATCCCAGGAACTTGAATGTCTCCACTGCAGTCACAGTGCTGTCTATGATGGTGAGTGGGGAGAGTGCAGGGGGGTTTCTCCTGAAGTCCACTATCATCTCCACTGTTTTTAGCGTGTTGAGCTCCAGGTTGTTTAGACTGCACCAGACAGCCAGCTCTTTAACCTCCTGTCTGTAGGCAGACTCGTCACCGTCCTGGATGAGGCCGATGAGTGTGGTGTCGTCTGCAAACTTCAGGAGCTTGACAGAGGGGTCTTTAGAGGTGCAGTCGTTGGTGTACAGAGAGAAGAGCAGTGGGGAGAGAACACAGCCCTGAGGGGCACCAGTGTTGGTGGAGCGGCTGTTTGACATGGTTTTCCCCAGTCTCACTAGTTGCTGCCTATCTGTCAGAAAGCTGGTGATCCACTGACAGACAGAGCTAGGGACAGAGAGCTGGGTTAGTTTGGTCTGGAGGAGTGTAGGGATGATGGTGTTGAAGGCCGAACTAAAGTCCACAAACAGGATCCTCACATAAGTCCCTGATTTGTCCAGGTGTTGCAGGATGTAATGCAGTCCCATGTTGACTGCATCATCCACGGACCTGTTTGTTCGGTAAGCAAACTGCAGGGGGTCCAGTAAGGGTCCAGTGATGTCCTTCAGATAAGCCAGAACCAGTTTTTCAAATGACTTCATGACAACAGATGTTAGAGCCACAGGTCTGTAGTCATTAAGTCCTGTTATCTTGGGTTTCTTTGGAACAGGGATGATGGTGGAGCGTTTGAAGCAGGAAGGGACTTCACACAGCTCCAGTGATCTGTTGAAGATCTGTGTGAAGATGGGGGCCAGCTGGTCAGCACAGGTTTTCAAGAAGGCTGGTGTCACAACCCCAAGTACAGGAGTGGGGTAGAGGGGGGTTGCAGGAGGTGTAAACGGTTGTGTAGAGAGATGGTCAGGACGGGTGTGGGGGGTTTCAAATCTACAATAAAACTCATTCAGATCTTCAGCAAGTTGTTGATTCACCTCAGTGCTGGGGGATGGTGTCCTGTACTTGGTGATGGCTTTCAGGCCTTTCCACACTGAAGCGGAGTCATTGGAATTGAACTGATCTTCCAGGTTTTTAGCGTAGGTCCTTTTAGCCACTCTAATCTCGTTATTCATTGTGTTCTTGGCCTGATTGTACAAGACTTTGTCTCCATTTCTGTAGGCGTCCTCTTTGGCCTGACGAAGGTGTCTGAGTTTTGCTGTAAACCATGGCTTATCATTGTTGAATGTTACATAAGTCCTGGTGGGAATGCATATATCCTCGCAGTAACTGATATATGAAGTTACAGTCTCTGTGAGCTCGTCCAGATTGGTGGCAGCAGCTTCAAAAACACTCCAATCAGTAAGGTCGAGACAGACTTGTAAAACCCGCTCTGTCTCGTTGGTCCATCTCTTTACAGTCCTTACTACAGGTTTAGCAGATTTAAGTTTTTGGCTGTAGGTTGGTATAAGATGAACCAGGCAGTGATCAGAGAGCCCCAAAGCTGCCTGTGGAACAGAGTGATATACATTCTTTATTGCTGTGTAACAGTGATCCAATATATTACTTTCTCTGGTGGGACATGTAACATGCTGTCTGTATTTTGGCAGTTCACGTGAGAGATTTGCTTGGTTAAAGTCCCCAAGAATGATTAAAACAGAGTCTGGGTGTTGTTGTTCTGTGTCTGTGATCAGATCAGCGAGTTTCTGTAGAGCTGAGCTCACGTGCGCTTGCGGTGGAATGTAAATACTCACGAGAATGAACAAGCAAATCTCCCGCGGCGAATAGAAAGGCCTACAGTTGATGAAAAGCATTTCTAGATCTGAACAGCACATCTTCTTTAACACTGTTACATCTGTACACCACCTTTCATAGATGCAAAAGCACGTCCCACCGCTGCGCGATTTCCCCGTTGATTCTGCGTCGCGATCTGCTCTGATCAACTGGAAGTTAGGCAGATGTAACGCGTTGTCTGGTATGTTGTCGTTCAGCCAGGTTTCCGTGAAACACAGAGCATTGTGCTAGCTTTCACTGTTATGCTGATGATACTCAGCTCTATATTTCTTCACGACCCGATGAAATTTACCAATTTGCAAAACTAACGGAATGTATAGTTGGTATCAAAAACTGGATGACTAGCAATTTCTTACTGTTAAATTCTGAAAAATTACAGTTAATTACAGGACCAAAAACTTTTGCATGTAATAACCTAGATCACTGTATGATACATGATGGCTGCTCTGTAAATTCTTCGTCATCAGTTAGGAACCTAGGCGTACTTTTTGATAGCAATCTTTCCTTCAAAAAAGGAAATCCATCTTAAAAATATATCTAAATTACGACCTATTATCTCAATGTCAAATGCAGAAATATTAATTCATGCGTTCATGACATCGAGGCTAGATTATTGTAATACTTTATTGGGTGGTTGCTCTGCACATTTAACCTGTTAACCCGCACCAGGACGATCTCGCACCGAACGCTCTTTGTTTGCACATGTCATTGTCCCATTGCATTTATTCTATTCCAAAACAAAGTTAATCTTGACAAACTATATATCATTCTGAAGGTCTAAGCCTCAAGCATCGATGATAGATCGCTGTTTTTCGATTGAAAGCTTATAAGGAATGTATTTGCTACATTTGTGTAAGCAGTACACATCAAAACATGCAGAATAAAAAAGCAGTACATACCGTTATCATTGTAATAACGAGTCACAAACGCGTCCACTGCTGAAATCCCGGTTTAGTTAGAGAGGTAAGGGTCCACAGAACAACATCTCTTCCAGCACTTTTAGTCCAACGAAACAATAACGTTGTAATTTGGATGGATATTCCTTTGTTTACGGTTCTTTTCTTCAGGAGAGTTATTGTTTGTGTCCGTTATGGAATAAATTACGCTCAAAAACAACACGGTTTTGTAGCATACAGTTTTACTAACAGAATGAAACCATACAAAAAAAAAAAAGAAAAAGTCTCAGATCCGCGGAATATAGTTTATTTGAATTTGGCGCTCTCTCGTGACGCCGCGTGACGCACGCTGTGACACACCTGTCATGTGAGGGGGGCGCAAATTAGCGATCGCCTTTTTGCACAAATAACTCTTTTTCTTTTTTTTTTTCAACATTTACCATATGTGTGTGTGCGTGTCTTGTGTAGAACGTGACTGTATATGCATGATTTACATCTCTATAAACGCCCATCAGCGTGTAATTACCGACTTTATGACGGCTGTCAGTGACCGGCTATTATTGATGAAGTGTGTTATTATCATCTCTATGGACGCACATCAGCGTGTGATTACTGACTGCAATCAGTGTGAATGTCTGGCAATATCAGTGTATGTCTGGAAATCATAGTATGTACTACATACAAAGCAAATTTTTTTTTTCCCTATTTTTTTTTTCTTTTTTATTACTCAAATTATTCTTATTGTATTTTTTAGTGCTCAAATAAATCACTTATATGGTGTCTAAAATTCTATCTATTATTTTATAATTGAAAAACTATGCAGGAGTATGTATAATGACTAAAATAGTTTGTATAATTCTGCAATTCATTTGGTGGTTATTTTTCTTCAAACGGTGGGTGTGGGGGGTGGGGGGGACTAGAAATATTCTCAGAAAAATGATTGCAGGAATCTCATTTTTCATGGTATCTTCTTCAAATTTGAAATATAAACTCATGAGACATATGACTTTCAACCCATTACTTTTTTGGATTGCTCCAGGACTTATTTCATATATTTGTATATGAAATAAAAAAAACATTCAGTGTGGTAAAACATTTTTCAAGGCACTTCAGTGTCTATAACTTTTTATCTTTTGGAGCATTATCAACTATGATGATGGATGATGGATAGTAAAGCCTAGAGTGTCTTCTTTCCAAAGATACCTAAATTGTGTGTGTAGCACATTATTGTCAGGACATGTTACCATTTTAATTTAGGTAGGTCATTTTCAGCTGTGAGGCCCAAAATGGGGGGTGCAGGTTAACAGGTTAATAAACAAACTCCAGCTGCTTCAAAATGCAGCAGCTAGAGTTCTTACTAGAACCAGGAAGTATGACCATATTAACCCGGTTCTGTCAACACTGCACTGGTTCCCTATTAAACATTGTATACATTTTAAGATCTTGCTAATTACCTATAAGGCCCTGAATGGTTTGGCACCTCAGTATTTGAGTGAACTCTTATCACACTGTAGTCTTTCATGTCCGCTGCGATCTCAAAACTCTGGCCATTTGGTAATACCTAGAATATCAAAATCAACTGTGGGCGGGAGATCGTTTTCCTATTTAGCACCCAAACTCTGGAACAATCTTCCTAACGCTGTTCGGGAAGCAGACACTCTCTGCCAGTTTAAATCTAAATTAAAGACCCATCTCTTTAACCTGGCTTACACATAATACACTATCGCATTCCTATAATTCAAATCCGTTAAAGGATTGTTAGGCTGCATTAATTAGGTCAACCGGAAACCGGGAACACTTCCCAAAAACACCCGATGTACTTGTTACATCGTTAGAAGAGTGGCCTCTACGCTAATATTAGTCTGTTTCTTTCTTATTCCGAGGTCACCGTAGCCACCCGGATCCAGTCCGTGTCCAGATCAGATGGTGGATCAGCTCCTAGAGATGACCTCTACATCCCTGAACATCAGCGGAGACCAGGACAACTAGATGAACCCCAGAGACAGATCCCCAGTGAAGACCCTGTCTCCTGGACGGCCATCGGAACAAGACCACAGGAACCATATGAGTCCTTTGCACAATCTGACTCTGCTTTAGCCTAGACTTAAACTGCTGATTTTGTGTGGCCAGAGGAGAATGACACTATTTCGACACATTATTTCCCGTCTAAATACTGTAAAGCTGATATAAAGCCACCCAGCTTTATATCAAGCTGATGTAAAGCTGCTTTGACACAATTTGCATTGTTAAAAGCACTATACAAATAATAGTGACTTGACTTGACTTGACATTGGGAGTCGAATCAGGCTCCTCCTATCGAAGCAACAAATTTTCGACTATTCGGGGTCACCCCTACCAGTGTCCTGACCAAAAGTCCAGTGCAGGCTCCAGCCCCTGACCAGAGTCCAGTGCAGGCTCCAGCCCCTGACCAGTGTCAAGTCATGTCCCCTGAAGTATTGTCCACAGGAACAATTTTAATTAATATGGTCTGTCTTGTCTTGTCTGTTGGGGTTCTTGTGTTGCCTCGATGGAAGCTGTTCCTGAGTTCACCCCTGAGAGGGCCCCTGTCACCACGTTCAGCCCAAGAAGGGCTGTTGGTCTCATGTCCGGCCTAGAGAGGGCTTCTGATTCTGAGCCTAGCCCTGAATCGGCTCCTGTTCCTGTGGATAGCCCTGAGAGGGCTCCTATTCCTGAGTTTAGCCCACGGAGGGCTCCTGTTCCCCAGTTTAGCCCAAGGAGTGCTCCAGTCCCCATATCCGGCCCTGAGAGAGCTCCACAGGCCATCCCTGTGTGTTACCTGTCCTGAGGGGCCTCCAGAGTGCCCACCCCCCCTCCCAGTTGGATGTTAAGAGGTGAGTGGATGCGCCTTCCGGGAGGGGAGAGTACTGTCAGACCAGTGTCCTGTCTTGTGTTGTGGTTTTCTGTCTCGTGCTCCCCTTGACCTTGTTTTTCCTCGTGTATGCCCATATTTGGTTACTTTCCTGTTCCTGTCCCCATTTAGTTAATTTGTGTCCAGCTGTGTTTAATTATCTCGTTTACGTTTATTACTTAAGCCCTGTGTTTTTCCTTGTCTAGTGTCTGTTATTAACGTCGATGTTCTGTTTCCTGTGTGTTCTCCCTGCCTTGTGTATCCCCGTTTTGGATTTTGCATTAAAAGACTTTATTTTGAGTTACTCCTTGTCTCCTCGCTTTCTTTGTGTTCTGTATTGTGACAGGTATAATTCTACCATAATCATTTATAATAGTTTTGTGGTAGCCTCTTCTCATACAACTGTCACATTTTCGTCTTATTTGTCTATATTTTTACCTCCAATTAGAAATATTTATATGATTATCTGATATGAACTTACCCATTAGATTTACACTAGGATGTTTCGTATAATCATGTATTTTCTGAATGGCATTATTTCCTCATTCTCATTCTCGTCTCATTCTCGCTAACTTGTCTACTTCTCTGTTTCCTGTTGGATTGATTGCTTCTGTCTGTCGTGCTGCTAAGAGGTTTGCGATTGTAACTCCATGTAGCTTCACTTTTCTGTTGAATCTCTATCTTACTTTCACTCTCTGTTGTTTAAAGTGATAATATATAACTTAATTCCCACCATATTTCTGGTATTATCTATCAAACCAATCTAACTAATTTGATCGTTCGCTTTTTAAAACTGCGAGTGCACCGCGTTAGCATTCGTTAGCTTGTCACTCGCGGTTCCATTCGCATTTCTATTTGTGCCTATTATTGTTTTCTTTTTTCTTGCTCTGTTTCATTTCTCTCTCGCTCTGTTTTTCACGAGTTCATCAAACAACAGTGGTAAGTGAATCATTCATCAATCACGGTGAGTAATGGCTTCTCCTTGAATCGTCACTTGCACTGCTTGCCACATGTACAGTTTATCTGTCTCTGTCAGCAGCGAGGGATTCACATGTGATAAATGCAGGGAAATAGTTAGGCTGACAGAGAAGATTTCAGAAATAGAGACATGCATCCAAACTTTAGTTGAGGACAGTAAGAATGTGAGGGCTGTAGATACGGCTTTGGATGCGACTAGCTCAGGGAGTCCTGTACATTGTTCGGTTCCGGCATTAGAGCCCATGCAGCAGGGCAACTGGGTGACTGTGAGGCGGCATAGTCGCGGGTCAAAACACCGCTCTTCCGTTCTGATCAAAACATCAAACAGGTTCTCCCCACTCAGTAATGCACCCACTGAGAAACCTCATGAAAGTGCTCTAGTTATTGGCGATTCTATTGTAGGGAACGTGAAAATAGAGACACCAGCCACCATAGTCCAATGTCTACCAGGAGCCAGAGCACCTGACATCTTGGCAAATTTAAAAGTGCTGGCTAATGCTAAACGTAAATTCAGTAAGATTGTTATCCACGTTGGCGCTAATGA
>JAFVLL020025319.1:17500-21279 GCA_021397915.2 Tor tambroides | reverse complement strand
GAGAAATACCTGCAGAGATTAGTAAAGGGGGAAAGGGAGAGGGTGAGAGAAAGAGCGACACAGAGAGAGGATATGAAATCAAATGAATGGCCGACCGTAGCCGTGAGGTTAACCGTGTGCACGTGTGTGCGTGCGTTTACATTAGTGTCCCTGTGATCAGAGATCACGCACAAACATACTGTTATATCACGTAAAAGGTTTCTGAATGAAGTATACGGTGAGAATTTGAGGATTGTACATAAGCTTGTCTGAGTGAACTTCATTCAGCCATCATTTCTCTACAGCCAGTGCACAGCCAACACACACACTTTCCCATTAAGAGGGTGTCATTGATGGTGCCTGAGACCAATCTGGAACCAATCCCAATGTCTTTACCTAAGATGAGGAAAAATATACATCCTGATCGACCAGTACTGTTATGGAATATTGTCCTTTTCTCACCAAGTACATTTTAAAAATGACAATTACAACACAAAATTTGAAGCAAATTTAAATGATACAAAACTAAAACAAATCAAAATTCAGATGGCAGATATACTATTCCTATATTTGATGTTTCACCTGAAATAAAATCATTAGTAGTAGTATTAGTGGTAGTAGAATTTTTAAATATCATGAATTATTAATTCACAAATGTGACCCTGGACCACAAAACCAGTCATAAGGGTCAATTTTTCAAAACTGAGATGTATACATCATCTGAAAGCTGAATAAATATGCTTTCCAGTGATGTATGGTTTGTTAGGATAGGACAATATTTGGCTGAGAAACAACTATTTGAAAATCTGGAATCTGAGAGTGCAAAAAAATCGAAATACTGAGAAAATTGCCTTTAAAGTTGTCCAAATGAAGTCCTTAGCAATGCATATTACTAATCAAAAATTAAGTTTTAATATATTTATGGTAGGAAATTTACAAAATATCTTCATGGAACATGATCTTTACTTAATATCCTAATGATTTTTGGCATAAAATAAAAATCAATAATTTTGACCCATACAATGTATTTTTGGCTATTGCTACAAATATACCCCAGCAACTTAAGACTGGTTTTGTGCTCCAGGGTCACAAATGTTAGGGTTTTCAGGGAGTTGCAACACGTCATTTTACAACTTCAACTGACGTTGCCTTGTCATAAAAAGGTCAATTTACAAGACTTATTGACCTTGACAGTAACGAATGATTTGAATGTTTTGCATGAATTTGGTGCTCCACACAAATGATTTGACTGACAAATGTTTTTCAAATATTAATAAGCAGTGATGTGGTTTTACTTTTTTTTTCCTAAGAAAAAACAGTAAAAGATTATGGCAAACTATCAAAAAATGTACTTCTCTTTTTTTTTTCCTTCATCTTTCATCAGGACAGTTGTACCACCCTGACTTTTCATATTAGATATATTCATGTCAGAAAAGGTCACTGACTGAAATATTATATGTCTGAATTGATTACTATGAATTTTATTCATCATTGGGAAAAACCATGCCTCGCATTATCTATCTACATTGTTATGGCCTAAAAGCACTTTTACCATAGTGCATAACTTCGACATAACCCACTGGACATTTCACTTTGAAAAAATCGTCACAAATCGTGCAAGAAGCAACGTAATATAATTTAGCGGAAATATCACCACAAGTGCATTTTTCCAATAAGCCTGGGTTGATTTCATTTAACTTATGACCATTGGACCAAAAGCAGCCCATGATCAACTAAAGATTCAGATTTAAATTATTAAAAAACTACATTATCAAAATGATGTTTGTTTGTCTGCAGTTTATGTATTAACTTCTCAAGTCAGGTGAAACAAGACAGCAATATTCTCAAGATCTTTTTTTATGTATTGTAATGCACCTCCGAGTGTAACAAAAAAGAAAAAAATGTAGAGCAGAGACTTGGTTCAGTGCATTGGTTGTTGATTGGATATTGAGATGTGGGCATTGCACTCAAAAATAGAGGCGAGTGAATGCAAGCTTGCAGGGGTTGGATGTACGTGGACTAAATTAGAGATGTCCTGCATATGTCACCAGAAGTTTCAGTTGTGACACTTTAATTTAAAAAAAAGAGCAAAAGAAACATATGCACAGCTCATTTGTTCAAAATAAGATCTTCAGCATGCATTTAGAAAATAGATAGGATGCATTTCCATTTTATGCCGACTTAAAAACGTAAAAGGTATTTTGATTTTAAAGAAGTTGTTTTTGTAAGAACAACAATCTAAGTATTCCACGATGCTCAACTGTCCCCTTTACAAATGACACTGTCTTCTCCCAAGAGCATTATAAACCCTTATTTTCCTAGCACGTGTTTCACAAATAAGTACAAGCACACATGAAGCATCCCAATCCAGGGTTTGATGCAGCTGCTGTTGGAAAAAGCATCTTGTAAAAAACCTCCACATAAACACTCTCATTAGGTTCCTCTCTCTTGACTGACAGGTATTAGCTATGGAGAAAGAACGCAAGAAAAACAGAGGAAGAGGCGAGAGGATGAATATGGTAAGAGATGACGGTATTCATGACAGAGAGACAGAGATATGACAGACAGGCGAGTGAATGTGCAGGAAAAGAGAGATGATTCTATCAAAGTGATGCTTTATCAGTGTTATTAACCCAGCCAGTCAGGAAGATGAAGAGGGTTTGAGCTTAAGCCCTGCAACAATAGTGCGGAACAAAGGCACTCTTATGGGCCCTATCGGAGCCAAATATCAAATCAGCTCTCTCAGAATGATCCTGCCCAGCAGAAGCGGAGGTTTGCTGAACCTGTGGCCCCAGTCTCACACACCTCCATGAAGTACATACAGGCTGATAAGGAAGCACTTACACACACACATCCAAATACATGCTGATAAGGAACGTTCCTTTCTCCCCAAACAGCGACACGTCTCTCGTTTCATTCCTCTTCATATTGCAGTGCAGTGTGTCTCTGTCTTTTAGCACAATGCAGTGAATATGAAAGGAATTCTACAAAGCTGATATGGAATGCTAGAAAATGAGATGTCAGAAAAACTCAATGAGACCGATCAGTCCCGTCTGAATAAGCGGGTGACGGGGTCTGAAGACTTTGAAATATTTCCTATATGTATGTTATGGAGACGCTGCGTAATTATGCATAGAAATGGCATTATGAAACAGATAGTTTTGGCTATGATTGGATGGGCCACATTTGAAATGGTAAAACTTTAAAAAGTTGTTTATAGTAACTATTAACTTTTAGAAATATTGAACATGAACATGACACATTATTTATTTATTTATTTTTTTTTTAACCAAAGGAACATTTATTCAGTTTTACCAGAATATTGCAGCCAAGGAACACAAGACAGTGCTCTACAACTGATTGCACATTAAGGCAATCTTTGGCTAAATTAAAAAGAAATGAGCATTTTTTTTAAAAGTATTTTTATTTAATGTATCTTTTATTTTTATTTATTTTTATTTTTTTGCTAAACATTTAACTGAATCTACTTTTACCCACAACATGAACATTCATGTATTTTGTCATAATGCTACTGCCACCCTTTTATAAAAGGATTAAGTCACTCAAATTTGTGTTACAGTGATATGAAGGTTTTTTAAGAAATTAATAATTTTACTCCTCAAAGATGCATTGAATTAATCAAAAACGACAGTAAAGGCTTACATTGTTACAAAAAAAAGTATAAATTGTTACTTTGAACTTTTATCAAAGAATCCTGAAAAAAAGACGGTTTCCTGAAAAATATATATTTTCAACACTAATAGTAATAATACGTTTTACTTGAGCACCAAATTAGTTTA
>JAFVLL020025319.1:0-12500 GCA_021397915.2 Tor tambroides | reverse complement strand
AACAAAAAGAAAACACAAATTAATGTATAATTACTCAATAATAACTATGTAGTTAGTATTTAATTACTGTGCTATTAATGTATGTTGTTTTAATGTTCACACTTCATTTTAAAAACCAATTCTCGCTATTAACAAACCATAAACCATGACTTTTGCCTCATTAAACTCATAAGTTGCAGCTTATTAATAGTTAGTAAGGTGGTAGTTAAATTTAGGTACTGAGTATGATTAGGGATATAGAATATGGTCATGCAGAATATGTGCTTTATAAATACTAATAAACAGCCAATATGTTAATAATAGGCATGCTAATAAGCAATTAGTTAATAGTGAGAATTGGTCCCTATACTAAAGTGTTACCAACATTTTTATAATGAAGGTCCAAAAATATTAAGGTGGATGTCATGCAGCAATGATATAAAATCTTCAAATATTTACAATGCCAGTTTTTCACATTTTATGATAATAACTTAAATTTTTAGCCATGTTATGTAACTCAGATTATAGGTTTTCAGTCCCTCAAATACTTCTAAAGTGAAAATGAAGTCATTGTCTTCATCTTAAGTGAGCTAGTAATTGCCTTTCATACCAGCCACGTCATCCACATCTGCATCTCTGTGTTTCCCAAACTGATGATGGCTAGGGGTGCAATGATACACGTATTCTTACAGATTTTTTTTTTGGTGTCGGTATATGTACCAGACGAATACTGTGTTGAGTCTCACTTTAGTTTAGAGACCAATTCTCACTATTAACTAACTATTAACTATGACTTTTGCCTCAGTAATTTGCTGCTTAATAATAGTTAGTGAAGTAGCTGTTATGTTTAGGCATGGGGTAGGATTAAGGGATCTAGAATATGGTCTTGCAGAATAAGGCATTAATATGTGCTTTATAGGTACTAATAAACAACGAATATGCTAGTATTATGCATGCGAAGAAGCAATAGTGAGAACTAGTCCTTAAAATAAAGTGTTACCCAGCGTTGTTTTAACCACTGCATGTATAAACTTCTGTGTGCGGAACATATTTAGATACTCTGTTTGTACAGCATATCGATATATTTTCAAACAAAATTTAGGAAAGTAACATTTATATCGATATACTTCAGTGTTGCTAATGCATCTGAAAATTAAATGCAGAACACAGTGCGCTGTTTTGCAAAACGGCATACCAAACCATAATTTTTGTTTACCATTATACCTCTAATGATGACACTTCAAAAAAGCCAAATCATAAAATGTCATAACATTTTACACTTTGTTCCATTTTTCCATTTTGTTAACATTAGTTACCTAAAATTAGTTAATTTGAACTAATAATGAACAATATTTCTAAAGCATGTTCTAATGTTAGCTAAAGGTAATTTCAAAATTTCTTAATACATTATTATTATCAAAAGTTGCATCTTTTAATTTCATATATTACACCTAAAAATGAACAACAAACAGTTGCATTTTTATTAATTAACATTTATAACTAACATAATTACAGTGTAATTATACATTTACTGTAAGTACTGAGTAATATTAATTAACTACTTTATGGTTAGGGTTTGGCTTAGGGTTACATGCATTTAATTATGCATAATTTATTGTAATTATAATAGTAAGTACATGTAACGTGTAACAAGGACACCTTAAAATACAGCGTTACCGAAAATGTAATGCTAATTGTTAATGTTAGTGCATTAACTAAGGTTACCTAATTGGACTTTATTGCAAAGTGTTACCAAGGTGTCTTCTATCAAGAGAAGTCAAAATATGTCTAGTCTATCCAAAGGTCGCTGGCCTCTCTTGTCCTAGTCTAAAACGATATCTTCAATAACATGGGCGTCTTGTTCTTGGACTGATGTTTGTAAATCGCTCAGCTGTCTCAACCTAACCAGAAGGCAAAAGAGCCTGTTTACCCTTGAAAGCCAGTAACTTTTACATTTCCTGTTGGCGTGCCACCACTGCGGGCCCATTATCCAACATGACTATGCAGACACATGGACCAGTAATGAGATGCGTTGAGTCAACATGTCCTACCGTCCAAACACTGCTGGCTGGTTCAACCCAACACTCAAATTCTTCTGTCTCCTGTAGGGACACCCCATATATGCATACCTCTGTCTCCGTAATACAGACAGAACCAGATTTATAAAACATATATGTTTTTGTATACCACATATATCCCTCTGTTATCCTGAGAATCAGCTTTGGACACAGCTCTAGCTTTAATAATTGCGGAGGCAGGCTTAGATTCATAGTGCACTTTCTGCATTAACAACACTACTGTAAAAATACTATGTATAATTTTAACAGAACTTAATGTAATTCTTTCTAGGTTAACTGTGAAATAATTAGCCCTTTATAGTAACACATACACTCACTGGCCACTTTATTATGTATACCTTGCTAGTACTTGGTTGGAACCCTTCAAAACTGTTTTAATTTTTCATGGCATAGATTCAACAAGGTGCAGAAAAAATTCTTTAGTGATTTTGGTCCATATTGATATGATAGTATAGTGAACTCATTGTCATGTTCAAGAGTGATTATTTGAGTTTCTGTTAGCTCGAACCAGTCTGGCCATTCTCCTCTGACCTCTGGCATCAACGAGGCATTTTTGCCCTCAAATATGCCACTTACTGGATATTTCTCTTTTTCAGACCATTCTCTGTAAGCTCTAGAGATGGTTTTGAGTGAAAATTCCAGTAGATCAGCAGTTTCTGAAATATTGTCTGGCATTAACAACCATGCCACGTTCAAAGTCACTTAAATCACCTTTCTTCCCCATTCTGATGTTTAAACTTCAGCAGATTGTCTTGATGATGTCTACATGCCAAGATACATTGAGGTGCTGCCATGTGATTGGCTGATTAGATATTTGCATTAATGAGTAGTTGAACAGGTGTACCTAATAAATGGAACTAAAATAAATATAAGTGTAACAAAAAAATATGGGTCACACTTTGTTTAAGGTCCAATTCTCACTATTAACAAGCCATTAACTATGACTTTTGTCTCAGTTAACTCCTAAGTTGCTGCTTATTAATAGTTAGTAAGGTAGTTGTTAAGCTTAGGTATTGGGTAGGATTAGAATATGTGCTTTATGTACAAATAAACAGCCAATATGTTAATTATAGGCATGCTAATAAGCAACTACTTAATAGTGAGAATTGCTCCCTATACTAAAGTGTTACCAAATTATGATAAAACACATAAATAAAAATTAGATGGCCAGGACACTGTTAATAACTTTCTGTTTTACATCAGAGATCTGCCTCAGTTTTTACAGTCTTACTGCATGTCGTTAAAAAAAGAGAAAGATTTGGTGCTTTGACACTTACTATATTTATTCTCAGATCCTTGATTCTCATAAGCAATGGAAATTTTAATGTGTCTGCTTTTATCTAAGTCAAATAGTGTCAGGAAATGAATGAAATACCTCTCTGAGAGTTTCCATTTATCAGAGACAAGCACATTCTATCTAAATTCTCCAGCTACTTATTAGAGGACTTACGAAACTTCCTGCAGAAGTTAATATTATGCTGTATTTTAATTTTATGACTATGACCATTTATTTCTGAGTTAGGGTAACTGTCAGGATATTTTACAGAAATACTCTTGTGTTTTAAATTCTGAGAAATAACACTTGGTTGTCAAATGTGAGTGGAATATAGTTCATGTGATTTATTATAAAACAACTTTTTGAAATGACTTCATACATCCTCCTCTAAAAAGATCCAGATAATCAAAGCAACAGTGCTACAGCGGCTCAGTAAAGTCTGAGAAAAGGCTTGTTTGTCAATGCTACTTAAAAGTAAAATGCACTAAAGTAAAATTACTGTCTCATCCATTTTTTTATTTTTATTTTTTTTGGAATTTACTTATTTCATGAGTTTCCCTGCATATTCAGTTCT
The DNA here is from genome assembly GCA_021397915.2 of Tor tambroides. Lineage (NCBI taxonomy): Eukaryota > Metazoa > Chordata > Actinopteri > Cypriniformes > Cyprinidae > Tor > Tor tambroides. Next base: position 8,593 of record JAFVLL020025319.1, on the reverse strand, counting down.
GCCAGAAAATGGTAAATGAACTTGGTTTGCTGTCCACGAAGGAAGCTCGAACCCAAGGCTCGGTTCGACTCGAGCTCCGAGTAAGAAGCCCCTATAATGGTACAGTGTGGAGGAAAAAGAGAAGGAATTAGAGGAGGAGAGGAGGAGGTGGAGGGATGCCGGAAGAATTGTCTTTGGAACGGAGCAATGACTGCTGTTTATGTACGGTTGTAGCGATGATTGACAGGACTGGATGATTAGGCTCCTCCCTAACCTGCACTGTGAACTTCATTTATTTTTGACTATTTTCTAGAAACTAAACCTTCAATTGCAGCTTTTAGTAAACTTGATCTAATGTCCCAGTGGCACCTTCACCTTAAAACGGTTGGTCTGTTCCTGACTCATTGCCTACTACCTACTTGGGCAGCTACCTTCCAAGGCAGAGGTGGAACCTAACAAGTGACTGATTATGAATGTTAACATAAGCAGCATCTCTGCACAACAGCGCTCAATGGTTTGCTCTAAGCATGTTGTTAAGCTAACAATCAAAACTGAGCACCTTTCTAGAATTATTTTAAAACAAATAACTTTAAATTCAATGCAGGTGAAGGATTCTAGTTCTTCACACTGTACATGTTTTGTAGCCTCTCTGTTACTGCCTCACTGTCTCTGCAGACAGTCCGCCCGTCTGCCCGCCCGTGCCTGCCTGGTAATTAAACATCCATGCCATCAGGCAGGCAGCTGGCAGCCCTCCCTCGAGAATGCCAATTAAGTTTGTAAAATATTTAGGCTACAAAACTGTACAAGGGGAGCCATCGTGGTGCGCAATCATTCACAGAATTCTGCAGAGGCCCGTGGACTGACTTCCCCTGTGGCCCCCCATCTGTGTGATACATCGAGAAATATCACCTATACACACTGCACACTCCCCTGAGGCAGAGACTTACGATCAGAGTACATTAACATTAGATCAAAGTAATAATTATGTAATGGCAAGGCTTAATATACACAAATATTAGCAGAGTGCGCAGCATTACTCATTGCAGCAGGGTTGCATTTAGTCTAATTTGTTTCAGTTGTAAACTAATCATAGATAATACACAGAAGCATGCAGTGTAAATAGCCATGTTTATTTCAAAAAGAAAAAATGTTAAATGTATTAAATATTAAATATATTAAATATGCTAAAAAAAAACACATTGGTTATAAAATATTTATTTACTTTTGTAAAAACAAAAAACAAGCCTTCAACCTAGATATTCATACCAAAAATGGAATTGATATTTTAGTTGTAATATAATATGCCAATAAAATATACTATATATATATATACATCGCAAAATTGCATAGTGTTTTGGGATCACATGCACTAACCACATCTTCAAAAATAATTCAATAGAAAATATCTATATAAACATAAAATTGAGCATAAATCAACTAAACTACTAAAATATTGAACAAAAACATGTTTCTCTATGTAATAGGGCCATTATCTTTCACGAACACTTTTTTTTATTCTTGCACATTATGGCTATATCTGATGACCTTACCACCCTGGTGTCAGGACAAATGAGAGACAGACTGCTTTGAGAACAGCGTGAATATCATTTCCATTTTACGCTCTTTAAAATGATCACTTCAGCCAGTGTAATTGGCCAATCCAAAGTACAGAGCCATGAAGAAAGGTCAGCTAATTTAATGGACCAAGAGTAGGCCGGCAGAAATTGAAAAGAAATCATACTGACTTAAAGATACAGAAAATGTTCTTCAACACAAGCTAATGGGAAACCTAAACTAGGAATACTAATTGAAAATCAGTCTATGCGAATTAAAACTGCATGCACATTAAAATATTTACCCTCTCTAGTTTGTTGGTTAACACTGTGAAAGAGCTTTCTGCAAATATCGAGATGTACACCATGTAAAAGAATGCAATGTTATGACATACATGGAATTATGCATTGTTATACAATTGCATGTGTAAATGTATAATTTTGCATAACCTTATCTTTGTTTTGCGACTCTATCTGCACTGACAGACTTTCATATCAACTAATGTCATTCACAAACAACAAAATGCAAATGTGCATCCGTACACATATGTATATGTAATGATGAGTTTTATGAATATCCACCAACTGCATCTTGACTGAAAATCACACAGACTAATGAGATCCTCTATGTACAATGAAGAACATTAATATATATGTAAATTAGCAGAGGAACAGGCTGTCATTGCTATAGCGCTTTCTCTCTCTCTCTCCATCTCCATCTAATGTCTAACTCTGTTTCGTTCGTACTTCCACCTTCGGAATTGGTGTGTTTATACTGAAACTGTCTTGGGAGAAAAAAATCAAGTTATAAAGACTCAAACAAAGCAAAATGAATACTAAATGTCTTTTTATTTATTTATTTTGCACATGAGCCCTGCGATGGTTGTTGAGAGAATACGTTTGTTTATGCCAAGAATTTTCCCTTTGGACCACACCATAAAAGAAAGTGGTTTTCAGTAGAACTATTACTGTTTAAACAGAATCGAGCCTTCTGTGTTTGACCTCAGAAGATGACCTGGATTCAGAATACACCCCTCTAATCCCTGTATGTGACCATTCTGAGGACACCAATGCCGCTGTTCCCAGATCAGTTGCTGTGTGAAGGCTAGGTAGCAGAGAGGAGGGGCCAGCTGTGAGGCGGGGGTTTGCGTTTAAGGGCCGCAGGTCGGTTGTTCAAAGCAAACTCTGTGCATTGTTGGGTGGCGGAGGATTAGATCTCTCCAACCCAGCAGAATTTGCCTTCTAATTAAAAGGGATAAAGAGGTAGGAAAATAGAGGGGCACTGTTGGGTGGAAAAGAAAAAGAAGGGGGTGAAAGGTTGGTTGAAAATACACTGATTGTAAGAGTATTTACCAGCTCAGCAGTATATGGTATAGGCGGATTCAATGTCTTGTAGCCGGTATTAGGCCATCATCATTGTACTAGCTCACCCTCTTCCACTAAAAAGAGCAGCGGGGGTCAAAACAGTTTCAACCCGAGGCATTCAGTTTACCGATATATTTAAAACGCAACACTTCAGGACAAAACTGATGACGTTGTTGACATACTTTAGTCCTGGATGACAAAATTCTAAATTCTTTCACTGTAATAGACATATCTGATATATTGGAATAGAGAGAAAACCTTATGTTTTAATGCTTTAACCCTTTGATACATGACACTCACTACAACAGACAGAACGTTAGCCATTTTTAATCATTAAGCATGTGAAGTTACATCCAGACCACCAAGGTAGTCCTTTAACCATTATTCTATATCACTGCCCTCTTTGTATTTCACTATTTATTTATATCGTTTAACTTTTAAATATCACATAACTTCAAAAAGGCTGACGAAATTAGCGAAACACAGAGTACCTCTGGAATATTTGCTACTAACTTTTCATGCACTATACAATGTTTTGAAGGGAATCAAAAAAAAAAAATTGGTGAAAGTGTATTCTTGTTTTGTTTCTACATTATTGCATAAAAATATATTCTTTTGTTAGTGAACTTGGCGAAAGAGTTTTGGCAATCTTGAGATGTTATGCCATGCGATGTTATACAATTTCATGCATAAAAGCACACTTCTGTTCAAAAGTTTGGGTCAGTACGATTTTTTTTTTATTATTAGAAATTAATTCTTTTTATTTTTTCAGCAAGGACACATTACAGTGACAATAACATTTTTCAAAAAATTCTAGGATCCTGAAAAATAAATGTATCATAGTTTCCACAAAATTTTAAGGAATGTTTTCCACATTGATAATAATAAGAAATGTTTCTTGAGCATCAAATTAACATATTAGAATAATCTCTGAAAGAGCAAGTAACACTGAATATGCTTAAAAATTAGACTTTGCCCTGACAGAAATAAATTACATTTCAAATATATATTGAAATAGAAAATTTTATTAAAATATAATAAAATTTTAACTGTTAAAATAGTTATTTTAAATTGCATAATATTACAGTTTTACTGTATTTTTTGTCAAATAAATGCAGCCTTTGTGAGCATAAAAGAATTCTTTCAAAAAGAATTTTAAAAATGGTATAATATATAATCTAATTTTGCATGACCAGACCAGACCATACCACCATAGGTGATTTCATTTGACCCTTAATCATAATTCTGTCCTCTTTATACCTGCTTTTGCAGTACTTTAGTATCTTATTCTTATAATATAATATTCTTGAAAGATTCTAATATATTTTCTTGAGATTTAAAAATTCCTGGTTCAGAGGATTAATATGTTTGAACGGATTTAGTATTGGTTAAGAGTTGTGCAATGTTAGAGGGTCTGGCCAAAAGCACCTCTTTAAGTAGAAAACAATAGTGCTCTATTAATATTGTAGATGTTGGGTTATTATGCAAGTTATTTACTGTTATACAGACTTTATCTCCAAGTCTGAATTTAGATGACCAGATTAGTCCAACTCTTGGTCAAGTCACATTAAATGTATTAGATTACCAAAGTAATTCAACTCTTTGTGCAAAGACTAGTCAATACATACATCTATGATAGCGCAGCCACTGAACATGAAGTACCAGTGATAAAAAAACACTTGTTTTAGCACCTCCGGATCACTCTTTTGGGGACAAAGTTGCAGGCCTCGGCCCAAGGGGGACCCCCGACCCTCGGGGTGTTTTTGTTTAAGTCTCCCCCCTCCTCCTCCCTTTTCTCATACAGTCCCTCCCCTCTCGTCAACCCACTGCTGTTTTGGAAGCCCATTTTCAGGCATGGGGTCTGCCTCCCCCCGGGGGTCCCACAAACAAATGCTCTAAGCTCCCACAGCAGCTCCGATTCTCCCCACAGACCCGGGAGGTTAACGACGTGCCAGTGGAAAACATGACCACCTCCCCACCCCCTTATTCTCTCTCTACCTACCTCTCAATCTTTATCCCAGTCAGTCCTCATGCTTGGCAACCATTGAACCAAGTGTGTGACTTTTGACTAATTTTGAAGTCTTTAAGTGATCAGCTTTTTTAGATCAGCACTTCCATGTTGTGCCAAATTGTATTTTGCTTTCTTGGACATCCTTTAGTTATGAAACTGAAGCAGGGTTAGTGTTGTTTTTATTGAACTAATTATAAATTGTAAATAATGTACATTGTAAAGTATTAAGTGAGTAATACAACTACTTAAAAAACAAATGGAAATTCAGTTATGATTTACTCATCCTCATATTGTTCCAAGCCTGTATGACTTCCTTGATTATGAGGATTTTCAACAATTTCGACTGTTTTTGTTCTATATTGAAAGTCAGTGGAGCCCAAAACAACATTGTATGGATTAAAAAAAAAAACATTTTAATATGGAAAACATTTTCAGTTAGACAACGTGAGGGTGAGTAATTTATGACTGAATTTTCATTTTACGTGTTTTTTAAGTAGTTGAATTACTCACTTAATACTTTACAATGTACATTATTGGCATTTAACAATTAGTTGAACGGAAAAAAAACCCTGCTTCAGTTTATAATTAAACGATGTCTAAGAAACCAAAATGCAGTTTGACACAACATGGAAGTGCTGATCTCAAAACAGGGTAAAGCCTGTTTATATCTAATTACTCAAGATAAATATTAAAGCATCCACACACTAAAGATTAAAGTGTGCAGCCATTTTGGAGCTTGCGTTTACAATTAACCTTTCTCGTTTGGTGATTTGTAACACAAGCAAATCCTGTTATCAGCAAATATAGCATATGGCTCACACACACTCAACTCCAACCCCAAACATCGGCGTAAGTGGTGTTTATGGTCTGTAACGAGAACAACAAAATAAACACTGGGTAGTTCGCACCGGTACACACAGCCAAGCTGAGTGAGTGAGAGAGGGAAATTTCACAGCAACTGGATAAAGCTTGTTTTTTTTTTTGTTTTTTTTAATTAAAAAAGTGATTTCCAATCTTAATAGTACCACAGTATTTCATTAAAGACATTGACAGTGGTTGTTAACAGAGTATCGTTGTGATCTAATGCACTGAAAGTCAGTCCTCATGTGACCCATGTGCTTCCACTGGGGCTGAACCTGTTATCCACAATGCCTACATCACACCCAAATTCCCAGTCTTTGGCAAGATTCCCACTCACATTGTGCCGAATCATGTGTGCCTGCTGCTGTTGCCATGGGGACATGGTAACCTTGCTTCAGACCTGGGGGTGGTGGAGAGATTGAGGTTGTCATCCTTGACAGTATGCAGAGCAGAAAATAATGGCGAGATGACGCATCAGATGATATCTCGGAAAGAAACAATAGAGGAATGCACTGAACAATTACTGGCAGACAAGTTTGGGAAGACATTGTGGACTTGGCAAGGCAAAACCACAAACTGACAAACAGACAATGGCAAGCACAAACTGTCAATAATAGAAAGACAAAGATGCAGAAAACAGATGAAGCTTAAGCTTGAGAGTCAAGTTGTTGACTTGATACTTGACCTGATCCCTGTGAACAGCAAAAGTCTTTGTGTCTACAGGGAGATGTATTTTAGCAGAGACTGGTGACACTTTTTGCATTAATGCATTAATGTCTGAAACTAGATTTTTTTTTTTTTTTTTTTTTTTTTTTTGCACTATTCATCTGAAACCCTGTTCTCTACTTTAATCTGCTACAAATTGACATCAAGTACAAAGAGTGCTTTTAATACAACCTACCATTCTATCAAAGTGAACTGTAAAACTATTAGGCCCAGATTAACTAAACAGGGCAAATCAGCATTAGAGCGCAATTCCATAAAAGCGCCGATGGGAGAGGAAAATTCTGCGGGTGATTTACTGACAAGGTGCACATTAAAGAACACAGATGCAACATCTCATTTCCATAATGACCTGCGCAATCTACCAAGAGCAGTGCAAATTACCGCCTGCTTTTTAGACATGCTTTTTTGGGTGTTAAATAATGGCGCAAATACCAGTGCATTGATGAGCGCAAATCTTAGTAAATCGCATTGCGTGATTCATTTAAATACTCTCCTCCCATAAATTTACCAATCGAAAGGGAAACTCCTACAAATGCATATTCAGTAAAGTGAGTCGCAAAAATAACTGTCCACGCCTTTTCAGCGCTAATTTCCCACTGTGTTTTTAGTAAATCTTGACCGTAGTTTTTTAACACCAAATGAGGGTTTGCACTGGCGCAAGCTGATAGTAAATCTGGCCCTTAAAATTTTCTTATTAGAATGAATCTGTCATTTAACATACAAGAGGAGAAACGTTGGTTATTGTCTTGTAGATCCATCTTCTACACAGAGGTGTACAACATTACTGTCTTACAGTATGATAGTTATTTCCTCCATGTACCTTATTTCTAAGTGGTGGAACTGACAATGATGCAACTCAACCTGTGTTACAGTCATACCTATTTGAAAATCTTCTTCTATATCTGTATTATATCTGTTTATCTGTATATCTGTTTGCCACATAAAGCACAAGAAAATGGAGTTCTATAATGATGTTAGTTCAACCATGATTTTAAATTTTACCATCACTTACACTTATGTCATTCCAAACCTGTGTGGCTTTCTGTCTTTCTTGGAAGACAAGATACTTTGGAAAATGCAGGTTCAGTGTTGTTTCATGATGACATTGTAGGACAAAAACAGTTAAAACATTTTTAAGAATATTTTCTTTTGTGTTCTACAGCAAAAAGGAAGGCCTGCAGGTTTAAAAGAACCTTAGAGCAAGTAAAGAGTGACAGAATTCATGTCACAGTCAACTTTTCACTTAAACGTGAATTAGTTTTAGCATGAGAGTAAACTAAAATATTTTAAGGAACAGTTTTTAGGGAATTTTTTTTTTTAAAAAAGCCTCTAAAATCTCTAAACAAATTGCACATCAGGCTTTTATGGCTTACATGGTATGATATACGAGAATATAAATTTCATACTCAAGGAGGAAAAACAGCTTCATATTATTCAGGTATTAAACATATAATTCTGGTAGCTTGTAATGTGAACGAGTGAGATTTTTATAAAGTACAGTGCAGCAGGCTACTTGCATAAAATTCATATAAATATTAGTTGTCACTATATCTTCCAATAATATGTTTTAATAAGACGCTTTGGGGGGCAAAACATAATTCAGTGCAATACAATGATGATTGCGAGACATACAAATAAACGTTACTCAATAGCCTGTTGTATCGTATTTGTAACTCACATGACTTATCTAAATGATGTATGAAAAATAAAGTAAACCTTACTTGCTTCACTCCAATAAGTGTTCATATTGAAATATTATAACAATATTACTTTTTGGTCATTTTGAAAACGTAGAGGCCTTCGCATTTCAAATATCATACATCAGGCTTAAGACTTCATTTGGACTTGTCAATTCGTGTGCCAAAAAAGATCTAAAGGTTTAAGTTAGTAGGTAGTAGCAAGTTCCACTTAAACAGAATGGTGTAGTATTCTGACAGACATCCTGTCACATGCGCCACGCTAAACACGTCAGGCACAATGTGCTGAGCTTATGGAGTGATCAGTCAGTCCCTCACACTACAGAGGTTGCTCTGATGGGGCGAATCAGTTTGGGCTTGAGCCATACAGTTGGGTGGGGGTTGGAAGTAGGGGGGTTTGT
>JAFVLL020025317.1:0-16287 GCA_021397915.2 Tor tambroides | reverse complement strand
AGAGAGCACATGGCACCAACCACAACAACAAGCCATGTGCTCAACAGACAAAGACATCTGGTGGCCATTCAAGGCACACCAGCAGGACGTGACAGTAATAGTGTGGACAAGCTCCACCTCCGCAGAAGATGATCAACGCCTGCTTCTACATCACTGCCTGTTTAGCCCCGCCCACCAATTACAAAAGTAGTGTTTAAGAGAGAGGCGAACATGCAGGTCTACGCAGAAACCAAATGATAAAGATGCTCTGAAGACAACAAGATGCTGTACAGTGCCAAGTAGTGGAACAAACCACCTTCCTTCTGATCCCATTGTTAGAAAAGAGTGAATTAACTTTATTTTTAATAAAGATCCAGACCGCGTCAGTAAGAACTTGGTCCTTTATTCACTTCATTTTACCACAGATTCATTTACCAACAAGGCACAATTTGACGCGGGATTTTTAAAAAGATTGGAACTAAAAGATGATGCTGTGCCTGCTATATTGTATCTGACAATAATGTCGCAACGCAAGTGTGAGTAACTGTTTTCATTACGTCGTCACTATTGCTTTGTCTGTTATTACAGATTGATTGATATGTATTGAGTTATTTATGCATTTTTGACCTGAATCACTGCGGTGTCCATCTATGAGGAATGTACGCTGTCAAACATGCACAACTATTAGCCAATCATAGCAGTGGGCAATTTACAATCTGTCACGCCTATTCAAATAGAGCGTTCAGATGAGGCGGTTAAAACAAGACAGAAACAGCTTATTACTTCTAAATTATTATATTTTTAATGTAAAAATCTTGATAACATTATAAGTGGACCACAGAGAACAGTACAACAAACAAAAACAAAAAACAAAAACAAAGGCAGTTCATTACCCCTTTAAACAACAAATTAGCACTAAAGATCAGAGCTTACACATCAGTAGAAACACACAAGCCTTTCTTGAGAAGCTCATTCTTGCAGTCACACCAGTTTTCTTGTAAAGGTCGAGTAGTCAGTATCTCCAAATGGCTCTTCTATCAGTGAACTGTTATGTAAATGTTGATTGTACATTTGATGCTCGTCTCATGATGAAAGCCAAACAACTGAGCCAACATATAATGTTTGTGTCTATATATGATGTTGAGGGGAATTGTGTGAAAATGCATCTGGGTGGTAATCAGGAAATCAGCTCTGAACTTCACTGTTGTACACTGACCACAAGGAGTTTCCTCTGTGCAGTGGTTTTGCAGAATGCATATAGACATGCATGACTCATTAGTGTTTTATATGCACACCTCAAATACATATATTTATTTTTTATGACAGAATGAAAAATTCTTCACACTTTAAGAAACCTATTCCTTTTTGCCTGAATAAAAGTATTGAAGTAAAACATTTATGTGGCCTTTAATGCCAAAGAAATTTATCTAGATTTCTTCAGTGTCTCATCAGCTCATTCCTCGCCATACTGACCTCTGATGGACAATTGAAAATAACACAGCTACTAAACCAAAGCATATATACTGCATTTCCATACTGTACATCTATATTGCATCACCAAGGCTGAATAAAAAACAAAACATTTGTTAAATTGTTAAGTTGGCTGCCCTATGAACTCATTGTTCTTTCCAAGTGCTTGAGGTTTAGCTTGTTAGCAAGGTCCTGTTGGCCCCTGCTGGTAGATGTCATAACTACACCATCTGCTAAAAAAAAAAAAAAAACTTTCTTTATTGACATCCATTCAATTTTTTTTTTCAAGATGTACCTTTTATGAAAAAGCTTTTTGAAGATGAAATCTTGTCTTTACCTAAATCCTAAAAAAATTTAAATATACATTTTTCAGTTACGCAATTTATTGGCAATTTCATAATTTTCCAACATAACTATAACGTTGCATGCTTATATTTACTTTTGAGCTTTATTTATAATAAAGTGATATACTGTGTACAAGAGAAGAGTGTGCACAATGAGCACAGTATAATGGATGACAGGAGAAGAAAGTTTGTTTTACTGAGGTGAGAGAGATATTCATTATACTAATAACGTTAAAACAATGACACTGACAAATAGCCCGACAACATCTTATCTGACCACAGATACTGAATCAGGACAGCATGTTTTTTTCTCTCTTGGGTGTGGCCCAATTCGAGGCTTGTTGCGAATGACTTTTTGGCCAAAAAATCCTCAAGTGTGTGGTGTCATTACGGTTCTTTTATTGCTTCTGACTGCATCAGAGCACGCACAATCCCAAATTGCAAACATCATACATGTTTGATGTTTACAACTCTTGATCAGGCTGCCTCTGATGTGATACCCACAATAGCCAATGAGAGCGAGCAAGCTTCACCAACCGGATGTTGCATGCTTCTACAGCTGAAACTTGTCAACCACAAATATGCCACAAAAGTTGATGACGTTGATCGTCCTCCATTTGTATTATTTCACAAGTCATATTTGATATCATGAGTCTGAATGAGATCTCGTCTCACAGTGAAAATTATACTACATGCCCTGTCCCAAATCGCACCCTAAACCCTTACGGTCTTCCTCTGATTCCAGCAGCGCCCATTGTAAGTCCGTAAGTCTGTAAGTGCACATGATGTGTGCCATTTGGGACAGGGCCTACAGTCGGCAGGTGTGTGGTCTCGCAGTCTGGCTGAATCGTGTAGCGTGTGCATTCAGAGTAAAAGTCTCGCATCAGAAAAATATAGCATGATTGTTGTTGTTTCTTTGACCACACACTCCTCGACCCACTCAAAACTATCTTGAGACAGTTTTGAAACAGCACCAGTTGAGAAACACTGGGCTAGATGGCATAACACTGTAGTGCAATAAACAGTATTGGGTCACTTCAGTCCTGGGGGCACACTTGTTTTAGATGCCACCTATTGTTGCGGGCATATTATTGAGACATGTAAAAGTCTAGACCCTGAATATAAGATCACTCCATTTTATTTCAGATGCATTTACAAGTAAAAAAGAAACACTGTTTTATATTCGGAACAATACAGGTAAATATCAATCTTTACAGCACATTTATAGCTAGAGTTTAAGAAAAAGATACATTGATCATATTTACACTCTTTTACTTGTATTAGACCTACAAGATTACTAGTTAACTACTGTTACCACTATATGATTGTTTGCTGATGAGGCTTCAATGTTCAGTCCATTGTTTGGTCAATACTGTGATAGATGGACTCTTGTTGAACAGAATCAGCTGTGAGACTGTGGTAAATGTGGCTCTGTCTGCTGGAGTTCAGTTGTGTGTAGATCTGATCTGGATTCACACTGTTTCTCACCGCGGCAGCAGCATTGATGTAGTCGAGGTCTGTGTCGGCTGCTTCTGTGGTTGCAGGTCTGTGAAGCTCGTTTGCAGCAGAACCATCATCTCTCTGAGCTGTGTGTGGGTTTGAGACCACAGCTGGGTTTCCTGTCTCGTAAGTATTCTGTAAATTGGAAGAAGGAAGAATTGAGCAAGCAAGTGAACCTTGACTTTTATTTAAGAATAAATCTTAAATAAAGATGATTCTGACTCACTTCTTCTCCTTTTCTTGTCACATGAGGCTCTTCATTAGAGGAGGTAACCAGACCTGTGATAGATGAATGCTGTTTTAGTTTTAAAACTTCCAGTAACTGAATTGAATTCTTCATATTAGCTTGAATCCAGACATCATGTCACTGACTGTTTCAACAGTTTTGTTCAGACCAGTAGTTAAATAAATAATTATATAAATAAGTAAATAAATAAAATCTGAACAGAAAGAAAAACTGTGATCCAATTTTGTACAATCCCCTGTAATTTCATGTTGAATGTGCATCTTTTCTCATTTTCATTTAGTTTAACTTGATGTACTCAAAAAAAAAATATATATAAATTTGAAATAGCAATTAATCAAAATTACATAGCCATACTAAAAATAAATAAATAAATAAATAAATAAACAGAATGCAAAATATAAAAATAGAAAGTAATTCAAAATAATAATAAAACCTATAAAAGTATCTCAATGACACTAAAATAATATTGATCTGAATTTGCTGGGGAAACATTATATATGTAGATTTTATTTATTCATCCTCTTCATATGTATTCATATAGTTTAAACATATTACCACACGTCTTTTTCTTCTGTACGGCCACAATAAGCAATACAGCACAGATCAGGAGCAAAACCAAACCTCCTGTTATGAGGCCGATGATGAATGAACCTGAAAATACAGAAGACAAAATAAACCACTTGATTGGTTTACAGAATTAAATGAAGATGTTGATATGAGCAGTGAGTGTGTGAGATGTGGAGTGGTGTTTACCTGAGTCAGGAGGAGATGTCTGTGTTAACAGGGTTTGAGGAGTCAATGGAGCTGATGAAACATGTGTGCTTGTTATTAAAAACAGACTAATGGTTGGAAATTCAGTCATCCTCTCATCTAAAGTGACAATAAATATTGACTAGAGTTCACTTATACTAATACATGAGCACAACACAATGCCCCTTTTGTGTTGGGACTCAAACTGACCCCCATTGGTTTCTATGCAATATGATTTTACACTTTTTGACTGTGAAACTCAAATAGATGAAGAAAAAGCAAATTCTCCTTGGATGATTCTGAAGACAAGTCTTCAACGAGTCTTTGCTGTTAATAAAAATGTTGATTTTTGGTGAATTGCATGGAAACCAATGGAGGTCCTTTTGACCTCAACACAATTAATGTAACCAAAAATTTGTACAGTCTTTCTACATAACAGCTATGTGTTAAAACTTTGCATGCACATTCTTGACACTAAATGAGAAAAAGTCACATCCAAACATGAGCTACTACAACTACTGACTCATTTTCATGTGCATTTTCCATAGGTCCATTTGTAGAAGGCACGTTAATCACTCACCCTGTTTAACCAGCAGCATGATATCTGAATAGACATCAGTATTTAAAGTCCTCTCCACAGCACACCAGTATTGTCCTTCATCCTCTGTTCTCAGATCAGTGATGCTGACGGTGAAAACTCTGGCCGTCGTGTCGTCAGTCAGAGAGAATCTCTCGTCTTTAGCTGGAGATCCTGATTCAACCATGATGATTTTATTTCCAAAGTTACACTCGCCTTTACAAAAATACTTTGAATTTGATTCATATCCAGATTCATAGCTGCATCTGATGTCAACTCTCTCTCCTCTGTGTCCAGTAATTGCAGTTTGAGCAACAACAGCTGAAAACAAAACGTCATTAGCCAGGATTATCACATTTACCGTATTAAGAAATACTGGCTGCTGATTGTAAAATATTAGACATGTGGAAAATTGTCACACGCAGAAGTCTTGAACTCACCGATAGGCATGCAGGAGCAGAGAAGAAGAAAGCTCCACATGGTGAGGATTTATGGCACTTTCGACTAAACCAAAACCTTAAACACTGACAAATGTTTTTTTTCTCTCTCTCTTCCTTGCTGATATGGTGCAATGGTTAACTTCTCCTTCCCCTTCCCTGTTTTCTTACCAAATTCAACACTACACACACATGTATGATATCTTAAAGGTATGATATTTAAAGCTTATACTGTGTATATCAAAACAATATCAGAACAGATCTAATTCATACAATTTGTTAGCGTTTTTGTGCTTTTATGTGACCTCAAAGTATTTGCACTTCTTTTACATTTCTGTAAATGCACGTTTCATAATTGTCACTCAATATCATTTAATCAGCTGCATGTGTCTTGAATGTAAATTATTTATTTTGATATTCTGTTATACAATGCAATGAGAATAAATCATTTTAAACTGTAACTTTTAGGGATAATCATATGTTCAAGCAACAAATGAGGCACTGGACTAGCAATTTGCCATTAAGTTCTTCTCAGAGGTACTATAATATTACATAAATGTTGACTACTATCTCTCTCTCTCTCTCTCTCTCTCTCTCTCTCTCTCTAGTGCTGTCAATCGATTAAAAAAAAGAACTAATTAAATACATATATTCAATAAATATCGTCGTGGAAAAAGTTCATTAATTTCAGTAATTATCTCGAATTGTGAAACTGTGTATTAATACAGTGCACACAGACTGAAGTAGTTTAAGTCTTTGGTTCTTTTAATTGTGATGATTTAGGCTCACAGTTAACAAAACCCACCAATTCACAACAAATTAGAATACTTCATAAGACCAATAAAAAAAAAACATTTTTAGTGGATTGTTGGCCTTCTGGAAAGTATGTTCATTTACTGTATAAGTAATACTTGGTAGGGGCTCCTTTTGCTTTAATTACTGCCTCAATTCGGCATGATCAGTTTGTGGCACTGCTAAGGTGGTATGGAAGCCCAGGTTGCTTTGATAACGGCCTTCAGCACATCTGCATTTTTTGGTCTCTTGTTTCTCATTTTCCTCTTGACAATACCCCATAGATTCTCTTTGGGGTTCAGGTCTGGTGAGTTTGCTGGCCAGTCAAGCACACCAACACCATCATTTTACCAACTTTTGGTGCTTTTGGCAGTGTCCTGCTGGAAAATGAAATCAGCATCTTGTCAGCCGGTCAGCAGAAGGAAGCATGAAGTGCTCTAAAATGTCTTGGTAAACAGGTGCAGTGACATTGGTTTTCAAAAAACCAGATTACATTGCACCCCAAATCATCACAGACTGTGGAAACTTAACACTGGACTTCATGCAACTTTGGCTATGAGCTTCTCCACCCTTCCTTTAGGACCTTGGTTTCCAAATGAAATACAAAACTTGCTCTCATCTGAAAAGAGGACTTTGGACCACTGGGCAACAGTCCAGTTCTTCTCCTCAGCCCAGGTAAGATGCCTCTGATGTTGTCTGTGGTTCAGGAGTGGCTTAACAAGAGGAATACGACAACTGTAGCCAAATTCCTTGACACATCTGTATGTGGTGGCTCTTGATGCCTTGACCCCAGCCTCAGTCCATTCCTTGTGAAGTTCATCCAAATTCTTGAACTGATTTTGCTTGACAATACTCATAAGGCTGCAGTTCTCTCAGTTGGTTGTGCATCTTCTTCTTCCACACTTTTTCCTTCCACTCAACTTTCTGTTAACATGCTTGGATACAGCACTCTGTGAACAGCCAGCTTCTTTGGCAATGAATGTTTGTGGCTTACCCTCCTTGTGAAGGGTGTAAATGATTGTCTTCTGGACAACTGTCAAATCAGCAGTCTTCCCCATGATTGTGTAGTCTAGTGAACCAAACTGATAGACCATTTTGAAGGTTCAGGAACCTTTTGTAGATGTTTTGAGTTGACTGGCATGTTACCATATTCTAATTTGTTTAGATTTGGGTTTTTGTTAAATGTGAGCCAAAATCATCAGAATTAAAAGAACCAAAGACTTAAACTACTTCAGTCTGTGTGCACTGAATTTATTTAATACACAAGTTTCACAATTTGAGTTGAATTACTGAAATAAATGACCTTTTCCACGACATTCTAATTTATTGAGATGCACCTGTGTGTATATATATATATATATATATATATATATATATATATATATATATATAATTTTTTTTTTTTTTTTTTTCTGAAATTAATAGCGGTTAATTGTGATTAATCCCACCTAACAGTTTTTAAATATACTTTGATATTGCAATAATTTAACATTCAATCTTCAAATTCATGTAGAAACAACATAAAGACTGTATATTTTTAATATTTGTTTAATGGCATCTTTTTATGACTGAAGTTGAGTATCACTGATACAACTGGTGTCTCTAGGAAATTATTTTTCTATAATATTTAACCACTGACTATATGTTATGTTGACTATACTAACATTACAGTATAATTGAGAGCTATCAATTTATTAGACTTTAAAAATAACTTCTAATTTAAGCGAACTTAAAACAATCTTCACATAATCCCATTATAATAAATGTCATATTTACCTGTGCCCTTCAGCAAGTAGGAAATACACAGAAATTTAATAAAGTTATCAAATACTAAACTCTAAATTAAATATAGATGAATCCTTATAGCTATGCAAGTTATTGATTTCCTCTTTTTTATTTTGTTCTTTGATTAACAGACATCACAGCAACTGGTTATTAGGCTATTTGGCTGCTATTACTTTAAGAGCTGCCACTGCTGAACGTGACGCGGATCTGACACGCATGCTCGTAGTTTCATTCAGCGTCTTTGTGCGTGCAGTTGAAGAGCATGCACTACGAGCACAGTTTAATGACTGACAGGACAGGAAGATTAGTTTTTACTGACATATGGCCTGACAGCATCTCATCTGACTGCAGTTCAGTGATGTTCTACTGAAGCTCCTCATTACCTGTACCATTTTCCGTGCTCGTTTGACTAGCGCCTGGCACTGAGGTGAAGCTGGAGTGCGTATCTGAAACATCTCCTATTTTATGTTCTCGTAAAGACATTCTGCAACTAAATAAATGCAATTCTTGTCAAGAAAAAATGAGACAGAAGCAGCAGTTGTGAGTGGGGTGTCTAAACTGTATATAAACTGCAAACTATATAAACTGTATATATATTACTCAACTCAAACACATTTCTATACCATCACTGAGTCTCAATACTGCTAAATAACATTTACATTTACAGTTTTCATCTGGAGACATTTATTTACTCAAGACAACAATTCTAAGATTTATATATATATATATATATATATATGTTTATACATTTTAAGCAGAATATACAATGAATTTGTAATAAAAGCATCTATTGTCCATTTTGTAATTTTTACCCTACTTTCATTCAAAAGTTTTAATGAACCATCATGACTTTTCACCATACAGGTAAAAGTAAATCAAGACTATGATCAATCATAAATCATATAATAATTTAATATTTACTAATATTTACTCTTCGGGTTTACTCAGCCTATTTACAGTTCTCTAACTTGGAACAATGCACATTTTGATAATTTATAAAAAACGTAAGACCATGTATGGCTTGCTTCTGCACAATAACAGGATATGAAAGTACTTTAGTATCTAAAAATTATAAACCTGACCTTTAAATACCCTGTAACTGAGTGTGGGGAAATGGCATATGTACTGACTCATAATCTGAAGGACATTTAGCTGACTTGCACTAATGTAGACATGTGAAATTTTCTAGCAAACACCTCTGTTTGTATTCACAACAACAGAAAGACATTTGAACTATAAATTAAAAGTGCAATTGTCAAATCAACCTCATCTACTGTCCTTTACGAACACTGGAATAGATTATTGAGTTTGGATCAGTGATGTCTGACTGATGTTGAGTTTGAAGAGGTGAATAAAGTGTTTCATTCGGGTTCATTTCAAACGTCTCACTGGTCTTCACACTGCAGTTGTTTTTTTTGATAAACTGCACAGAGGAATAGTTCAGACTGTCTGATTGTGCAGTGACATTCGGTGTGGTATAAATCAGAAAATCAGGCTGATGTGCAGATGGTGTCAAACTGGAGGAGCATCTCTTCTGCTTATACTTTAGTTTGATAAATATGAAGAGGACGACTGTAAAAATCAGCACCAGAGCACCAAGACCAGCTCCAACATAAACCAAAGGATCTGAGGACAGAAACCAGCACAAATGGAACATTTATTTCCTTCCTATCTGATTCTCAACAAATATATAAATGAATGGATATATGATTTCAAGATGGATTGGAACAGGGATGGATTGGGTTGGATAGATAGTTTGGGATGGGGATAGATTGCATTGGCAATAGATTGGTTCGGGTGGCTTGATTAAGTTTGATGGATTCGGATGGATGGATTGATTAAATTAGATTGATGGATTGGATTGGATGGGTAGATTTGGGTGGGGGATGGATGGACGGAAGGATGGATTGGGATAGATGGCAATTGCCTGTTATGTCTGCTATATCTTCTCTAAAAATAAATATATAAATGAATGCATGTACGATTTTAAGATGGTTTGGGATGGGGATGGATTGCATTGGATGGACTTGGATAGATTGATTAGGTTGGAATTGGGACGGTTGGCAATTAACTGTTATGCCTGTATCTTTTCTAAAAAGGAATGCATGAATGAACTTATGATTTTCAGATGGATTAGGATGGGATGGATTAGGTTGGATGGATTGGGTTAGATGGGTTGATTGATTGGGATTGGGATGGGGATGGATTGGGTTGGATGTACTGATTGAGATGGATGGATTAGATTGATTAGGGATGGACACTGCAGTGATGCAATGGTGATGTGATGTGACCTGTAGTCACAATAAACTCACACACACATTTCTATACCATCACTGAGTCGCAATACTGCTAAATAACATTTACATTTACAGTTTTCATCCTGAGACATTTATTTACTCAAGACAACAATTAAATGATTTTGATGAAATCAAACACATAGCAAACTGATGAAAATTGGTAACATTATACAATAAGGTTCCATTAGTTAATGTTAGTTAATGCATTAACTAAGAAAGGACAATACATGTGTTACAGTACATGGGATGGATTGGGTTGGATGGATTGATTGGGATGGATGGATTGGGTTGGGATTGGATTGGACGGACAGAAGAATGGAATGGGATTGATGGAAATTACCAGTTACATCTGTAGTTGTTCTTCTTGCAGGAGGTCTGGATGCACTTGTTGGAACAGGCGTTAATGTAGAGACTGTGGATAATAGAAATATTAGTGAAAAAAGAGGAAAAAGTTGGTTTTGATGTGCTGAAATAAATTCATAAATATGCTGTTATAAAAGGAAAAGGTGATATTTATCAGAATATCAGATCATTATCCAGAATTCTGATATTTCCACACATTTAAGAAACACAGAGGTAAAACTTTCAACAAGTCTGAACTGAGTAAGATTGTTAAACACTTCTAGTCAAGTCTTACATATCATTTTTCCCAATTTCAAAGCAGTTTTACTGAATAAAGTTGGAGTAAAATTACTTTAATTACATAAAGTCCTTTTCTGGTAGTTTGAATTAAAGCTTCATTTAAAAAAAAATGATGATTTAATATATTTTGTCTGTAAATTGAACCAGTAAGCAAAGCGCTATTTTACATGAGCAAACTTTTCAGAAATACTTCAGTAATGGTAACTATAAGTTCATCTTCCCAGAAAGATGTTCTGCCTCTAAGGGCCAGATTTACTAAAAGCTTTCACCAGCGCAAACCGTCTTTTGGTGTTAAAATAGAAATGTCAGGATTTACTAAAGACGCGCAGTGAAGAATTAGCGCTGATAAGGCATGGACAGTTATTTTTGTGCCTGACCTTATTGACTATGCATTTGTAGGAGTTTCCCTTTCAGAGGCAAAATTTATGGGAGAAGTATTAAAATGAAAAAATCTAAATTAGTAAGCACTCGTCAAATTACTGGTATTTGCGCCATTATTTAACGCCCCAAAAAAGCATGTCTTAAAGCAGGCGGTAATTTGCGCTGCTCTTGATAGATTGCGCTGGTCATTATGGAAATTATCTGGCTGTGTCTGTGTTCTTTAATGTGCACACTGTCAATAAATTACACGCAGAATATTCCCCTGCCATCTGCACTTTTATGGAATTGCGTTCTAACGCTAATTTGCCATTCAGTAAATCTGGCCCAAAAAGGGATATTTCAACAACTCTAACCATACATTTTTTACAGAAAAATTGATGTGCCTTCACAAAATATTACAAGTCACATTTCTGCCCTCTACCACTTCAGAACACAGTATGCCATAAAGGCCATCACTCCAGCTTCAACTATCCATTAGCTTATACAAGTACAGCTGATATGAAACAACAGCCCATAAAACTCACTAAAAATTTCTGAAACATATTCAATACATAAATTACCTTCAGTCACATGCAGTGTTATATAGTTGAAAGTGTCTTTAAAAAATCTGTCCACTGCGCAGATGTAAGTGCCAGAGTCTGATAACTGCAGATCAGCGATGGTCACGGTGAAGTCTGATCCTTCATCAAACAGAGTGTATCTGCCTTTGTGAGTCGGGTTCTCTCCTGTCTTCGATCGAATGATAATATTCTCACCCACACAAGAGTCTCTGCAGAAATATTTGATGTTTCCATCAGCTAGGTAATGTGAACAATGAAATGTGATGTTTTCTCCCACCAAAGCAGTTTGAGGATTCAGAGACACCACTGGAAATAAAGAGTCAGACAGGATATGGCATCACATGATCAACTGAATTAATAACACAAGTCAGTCCAAATATCATTCATATTAAATGTCGTCGTGCCTCAGTCTTTAGTTATTCATTTCTTTACAAAGAGTAAGTGAATGCTTACCTGTGAAGATGTGGGAGAGGAAAACTAGAAAAATCCACATGCTGAAAAGACGCCTTCCTCCTGCGCAGTACGATAAAGTATTTACTTCTCTTTTGTCTCGTCATCCTCTTGAGACATCTGCAGTGATGCAACGGGGACGCAACGTGACCTGTAGTCACACTAAACTCACACACACATTTCCATACCATCACTCAGTACTGCTAAATAACATCTACACTTTCAACCGGAGACATTTATTTATTCAAGACAACAATTCAATGAATTTTTTCTATATTGATGAAATCAACACATAACAAACTGATGAAAATTGGTAGCATTATACAATAATGTTCCATTATTTAATGTTAGTTAAAGCATTAACTAACAATGGGCAATACTGTTACAGTACATTAATCTTTGTTACCACTAGTTAACAACAATACAACTGTTAGTTCATGTTAGCTCAGGTCCATTAAAAAATATTGACAGACAAAATCTTTGATTTGAATAATTAACTCTTTCCCCACCAGCGTTTTTTTTTTTTTTTTTTTTTTTTAAGTTGCCAGCCACCGCCAGCATTTTTGATGATTTTCACTCAAATTTCATGGCCCCCAAAATATTTTGTTGTATGAATATCTGAACATGAAATACACCAAAATAAAGAACAGATCCTCTACTTTTAAACAAACAAAAGGTTTTATTCTAGCTTCAAGCATTCTTTATTTTTAATCAACTCTTGAATGTAGGAATGTTTTTGTTTTGTTTTTTTCATAAAAAAGCAAAAAACTGAGAAAATCGCATTTTTATCAAATACTACATCTGGCTCATATTCAGTACTATTATCAAAGCAAATATGCAATAGATGGCCTCCATCAGCACTTTTCACAGCTTGCACAGTCCTTTACCACTTCCTGGATCTCCATTTCCCTTGGGCAGTTTTCATTTATATGCGGTTTAGTGTTGATGATCGCATTATTTTTTTATATGCATATGAGATCGCTCGTTTCTGCATCTCCCTCATTTGTGTTTTTGCTCGGCACATTCTAGACTCATTCAGGAGATGCGTAATAGTGTCCACGAGCGTATGACAGCATGAACGCGGAAACCCAGAAAATTCTGTGTTTGGCAGGGAAAGAGTTAATTAGTAAACGTTAATGTTAACAAATGCTTCACGATTTGTTAGTGCATGCTAACTAACGTTAACAAAAGGAACCTTATTGTAAAGTCTTCCTGAAAAATAGTTGCAGGAAGAAGATGAAGAATTAACAGTCAATTTTAATTGGCTGTTAATGAGGCATCTGTGGTCAGTCAGTAGTTTGATCAATCCTCTGATAAACTGACTCTTGAACACAATCAGGCTTCATTTCTGTGTAGATCTGATCCAAATCTGGTTGTGCAAAATCTATGTAGCAGGCATCTGTGTTAGGTGCTGGTGCTGTGTTTGCAGGCCTACGAAAGTCCTCGACAACTGAACCTTTATCACTTTGAGCCGTGGGTGAGTTTGTAAGGACGACTGAGCTCATTTTCACATACTCGTCCTGTAAAAATGAAGCTTTCATATCAGAAAGGACATTAGATAACTTTATCAGCATCACTATTACTGTGATAACACTTGTGAACGTGATACCAGTGATTGCAGACTTACAACAACTTGAGCCGATGTCTTCCTGGTGTGATAAGACACAGAAACTGGAGGAGGGAAATGCATGTATTAATTGTTGCATGATAAATTTTAACACTATGTGTGAAGATTGCGTAGAAAAGATGAAGTCTTGTGCAGTCGTCTCACCTGACAGCTTGCAGCTAGTGGTCCATTTTAAAACTTTGAACAGAACAAATGGACACACAACCAGAAGAGTGCAAACACACACCAGACTCAAGACTGTCACAAACCTGGTGTAAGATCCTGTGGACAAGAGAAACAATCTGACACAGCTGATAAAAACAGGATTTGTTGATGTGAATGACTGTTCAGTCTGTGTACAGTAAACAGTATGAACCAAATAACAAATGAATGATCTAAAGAATGAACAGAGAGGATAAAATGGATTGAATGAATAGAGGAATGAATGGATGAATGACAAATAGAGTTATCTATTAATATAGAATAAACAGTATGAACTACAGAAGGAATAAACAAATGACAGAATGAACTGTGGAATGAACAAATAATAGACAGATTGAACAAAAGAGAATGAATAGACAGCAGTACAAATAACAGTCAAGTGAATGAACTACTGAAATAAAGAATGGGTGAACAGTAGACAGAATGGAGGACAACATGCATGAATGAATGAAACAAATTCATAAAAACCAATAAGCGAAAGACAGAAAAAGCGAATGACATTATGAATGAACAAATGATAGACTGACTATGGAATAAACAAATGATGGACTGAACAAACAATATGTGACCCTGGAGCACAAAAGCAGTCTTAAGTCGCTGGGGTATATTTGTAGCAATAGCCAAAAATACATTGTATGGGTCGAAATTATTGATTTTTCTTTTATGCCAAAAATCATTAGGACATTAAGTAAGGATCATGTTCCATGAAGATATTTAGTAAATTTCTTACGGTAAATATATCAAAACTTCATTTTTGATAAGCAATATGCATTGCTAAGAACTTCATTTGAACAACTTTAAAGGAGATTTTCTCAATATTTTGATTTTTTTTTGCACCCTCAGATTCCAGATTTTCAAATAGTTGTATCTCAGTCAAATATTGTCCTATCCTAACAAACCATACATCAATGGAAAGCTCATTTATTCAGCTTTCAGATGATGTATAAATCTCAATTTTGAAAAACTGACACTTAAGACTGGTTTTGTGGTCCAGGGTCACATATAGGCAGAATAAATGACAGAAAGAATTAATGAATGAATCAACAAATGATAGACTGTAGAAAGGACAGACCCTGATCTAGTCTTGGCCCAGTTCTGTGCTGTGATATTTGCAGGACTGCTTGTGCTGTAGACAATCACTAAAACACAACATTAAACAGAGATAATTAATATATTGTATAAGTAGCTTTTGTACGATTGATGCTGCTTTTCTGTGATACCTTTTGCTGGAGTTGTGGGTCTCTGTGCTTCACCTGTGCCGAGAAGAAGGAACGTGTAACTATTAGATTTGTTCCTTCAGCCACATTCACTTCTGCATTCAGTCATGTGTGTGTGAAAAAATAGACCTGTAAAAACATGTTAAAGGATGCTCACCTTTAATGACAGTTAGCTGTATTTCATTCCCAATCAGATCAGGCAGCAGTTTAATATCCACGCCGAACAAGTAATTGCCAGAATCCTCCGTGACCAATCTCAAGATGGCGGCGGTAAGGACGTGCGCGGATGTGTTGTCGAATAGCGCGAATCGCCCCTGTTTCGCCCACCTGTTGGGGTGAGACGTCTGAACCAGTTTCTCAAAGAAGAAGAAACCATCAGTTTTGCCGAAGTACTTGGTGTTTGTCTCGTAGTCTGGTGGGTAAATGGTTTGAAAGGTTACGTGTTTTCCCTCATATCCGATCTTAGCACAGATAGTATTCAGTAGACAGGCTGGAAAAAGCAGATATTCAGTCTTGATTCATATCATACACAGACATAAGCAGCAGTCAATGTTAGGCTACTTATTTCCAGCAGCTGGCAAATTTAAGATTAATGTCTGATCATTTGCAGAATAACTAGCAATTAGCAACACAACTAGCCCAATTACATGTGACAGTAATGCTCTTTTCAAGACAATTAAAAAAAAAAAAAAAAAAAAAAGTAAAAAAGTAAATTGATCTATTCAAATGGTGTTACATGCTGCCACCTTAAATGAGATCCTCTTTTTTGTACAATATATTAAAGTGATAAAAAGTAATTAAGTTTATTAGTAGATTAAGTAATTTGTAGCTTTACTGTTGTAGCCTATGCCAAGCTTGACAAGCTACAGTTTCAAAGCAGTTTCCCCAACACTGATGCTGAAATTTTTGAAATTAGAGTCTAAAATCAAGATGCTTTGTGTGTGTGTGTGTGTGTGTGTGTACTGGTTTTTGTGGTTTATGGGGACAAAATTTGTTTAATGACATGGGTATGACAGAGGTATTACAATTTG
>JAFVLL020025316.1:10000-18572 GCA_021397915.2 Tor tambroides | reverse complement strand
AATGTCGTCCAAATGGTCCTGTCACCTTTCCTACAAGGATCGAGTAACTTCATCAACACAACCGACCATCTTTCTGAATCGACTAAAAACAAGAACTCGTATACGGATGAGGCCTGTTTCAAACACCAGCCAGGAAGTGGTAAGGCATCACTTCCTCTTTTGTTATATTTTGTAGACGCACAGATCATGTTCTAAACTGTCACAAAGTGCATCAAACACACAGGACCCTCTAACAAGGCTGTACAGGGGTCTAAACATGATATTTGAGTCAGTAACTGACAATAACGTTTACTAGCAAACAACCAAAGTGATCTGATGTTTCCTCTCTTCAAATAACACGCTCCAGGTTTGAGAGCAACAATTGCATATATTTTCCACTCTCTCTTACAGTGATGGAGAGAACGCCTCCCTTTGACAAGAAAAACCAGAGGTAATTTGGGCCGGAGGGTTACCATGGTTACCATCCCAATGAATTCCCCCATTAAATGCAAGTTTGAATCCAGAACAAACAACTGAAAAAAAGACCCTCAAAGGAGCATCTGAAAACAACAGGATTATTTAGATTCAGACTCACCCATCTGTGGATGTGTTTACGTTCTTTGTCATCCTGAGAGATATAATCATACTGGAAACAATGGTTTGCGTAGTCCCCAAAAAAATGAGAATGGTGTTTGCCCATGCAAAACTGTTGTTACGCAGTTGCGAAGGTGTTCTGAATGTCCTATGTGCTTGCATAGGTGTTAGGTGTTTGCTAGAGTTTTGTGAGTAGGTTGCCAGGGTGTTGTTGTAGGGTGAGTTCTGATTGGCCTTTAGAGAGGTTAAAACAACATAGTGGCTATGCTGTTGATAACACAGTCTAATAACCACTTACACTCAATCAGTGATTGCTTCAATGTTCTGGGTGGTTACTAAGGTATTGTTATTCAGTTGCTGGCTGTTAGGTCCAAAAATTAGGTACTTGTAATTAGATTATATTACATTTTTAAATACTCATACTTGATTACATATTATTGACACAATAGCAATAACTGATTCATAATTTGAGTTTGCCAAATTCTTCTTTTTCAACTTTATAAAATAGCCTATTGCTTATATGCATTCACAAAGTCTTCCAGTTTTGAGGACATTCACACAAAGATCAGTCACTCAGGTGACTAATTACACAGAAAATTGAGAGGCCACAAAGCATTCAACCACTGGATTTACAAAAATCATTTCAACTTTAAAAAGTGTTTCTCAACATTGCATCAACTACCAATGAATACATTCATTTTTATTTGAATTATTTTTCAGTGGTTTATTATGACATATCCATGTCTTTGGAGGGCTTTTTGTCTTTCGAACACATTAAAATGCACAAATTCATGTTATTGCTTATTTACATGTAATGCAGGGATTCCCACTTTTTTCACCTCTTTTACCTTATATATTTACTCGAAGTACCCCTGAGATTTTAAGGTAATATTATTAATTAACTAACATATTTGCATGTTCATGTTTCTCTGACATTGTTTGATGGTCACATGACATGCAGGTAAACAAATGAAATCTTTTTTTGTGTTTTATTTTGATACAAACAGTTACATGTCAACCTTTAATGTATATCATGTGGCAGCTGTAAATTTGTAACACTAAGTGTGAGCAATACTAATAGTGATGCTTCATGTAGCAAACAGCACTAAATAAATTAAAGGTACAGTACAGTGTAGGTGTGTCATAATGAATCACACCAAATGAATCTTTAAACCTGTGTGAGACACATGAAGGTGAAATATTTATAAGAACCAAGGTTTTTAAGCATGAATAATTCTGTGCATGAAAACATGATACTCAACTGTATATTTTAATCAAAAAACCTCCAAGACTGTTCAAATTCAGAGTCAAAATGTCAAAATGAATTCATTCCAACATGTAGAAAGTACTTGTTTATTTGAAATAATTACAGCATTTCTATTAGAATAAAATACATAGTGCATTCCAGGACAAAAATCATTCCGGTGTAGTGCTTAAAGCAGTGGCAGGCCTCGTTTGCGTAAGTCAAATGCGAGAAAAATAAAATATTTTAATGAGCTGCTACACTGACGCATCATTAAGGCTGAATACATTCGATTCTGGGTAATAAATAAGCCAAATAATACAAAATATTTCATTCTTGCATACAAAAGTAACACCAGGGATGTGTATGCATATGTGAGCGCAGAAGCCCTGGCATCAGTGAGGCATGTAGCGACTTTCCTCGAATCGCTTTGAGTGTTACTCTGAGTTCTTGTAGTTGGTGAAAAGGTTGTAAAGCACCCTGAGTGTTGACTTCAGATTCAAGTTCACCACGTCTGCAGGACACAAACAAGAGAATCGCTGTTAAACAGACAGGGGCTTGAATATGTTAACTGTCATTGTGAAGGAACACAGTATGTTTAGTGAGAGTCATGAGGTGAAGTACAGAGTGTGCTGGATCAACTGAGGAACATCTCCATCTAGTGGATAATGTGGGTAATATTATGAAACAGGTGCAGACAATGAGCTGGTCTGTTATGATGTCTAAAGGTTGTGTATATAACGCTGATGTAACATTGCTGGCACTGATTTTTCTGGTACCTTCTGGTCTCGCTTTGGGTTTCTGTAATCCACCATCTTGCATGAGCTCAAAAGCAAATGAGACATTATGCACCTACAAGACAGAAAAACACTCTAGCAGTCCTTTTCATAGTAATTAGTACAAAACCAGTTTTAAATGTTATAAAATAGAAAAGCTCAAGTAATTGTGAATTTAATGCCGTAAGAATTCCATAACCACCACATAATCAGACTTAAGAAGTCTGCATCAGACCACATCAAACCGCATTAGATTAGACCACAGATTTGTTGAGCAGTATTCACAATGTAATCAGACTGGTTCTGATAAGGTTCGATGTAGACTATAGTCTAATGTGGTCTGATATGTTGTGATGTGGTTTGATGTAGTGTGATGTGGATTCATAAAGTCTGACAGGGTATGATGCAGTTTAATGAGGTATTTAAAAACAAACCAGACTTCATCAAACCACATCAGACTCTGTCAGATTTAATGATTGCACATTAGACTCAAGTACACATCAAACCGTATCAGACATCATAAATACTAATTGTCTGATGTGGACCTGTTTAGTGTAATGTGGTTTGATGTGGTTTGATGTAGTCTGATGTGGATTCATAATGTCTGACAGGGTATGATGCAATTCAAATAAGGCATTTGAAAACAAACCTGACCTCATCAAACCACATCAGACCCTGTCAGACATAATGACAGCACATTAGACTAAAGTCCACATCAGACCATATCCGCAAGTCCATATCAAATCATATCAGACTTCATAAATACTATTTATCTGATGTGGACTTGTTGAGATTGATGTGGTTTGATATGGTCTGAACAGTATTCATGAAGTCTGGTTCTGACAAAGTCTGATGTGGTCTAGCATGGTGTTGTTTGATATAGTCTGATGTGGATTCATGAAGTCTGACAGGGTCTAATGCAATTTAATGAGATATCTGAAAACAAATCAAACCGCATCAGATACTGTTAGAATTAATGAGTCTATCTTAGACTTAACAAGTCCACATCAAACTATATCAGACCCAATCAAACTTTATAAATACTATTCATCTAATGTGGACTCATTGAGACTGATGTGGTCTGAGTGTGATGTCACCTTAAGAGATTCAGGAAATCTGATAAGGTCTGATAATGGTTTGATGTGGATTTGAGTCTGATGTGGTCTGACATGGTGTATTTTAGTCTGATGTGGACTCATGAAGTCTAGTCAGGGTCTGATGTGGTTTGATGAGGTATTCAATAAATACAAATCAGACCTCATCAAACCACATCAAGCTCCATTAGACTATATTAGACCCTAACAGAACAAATCAGTCATCTTTAGACCACATCAGACCTTACCAGTCCACATTAGACCACCGTGGCACACTTACCTTCTGTTCGAAGCTTTCAGGCGTGAGGTAGAAGTTGTACAGCGGCACAAAGTAATTTTCTAACAATCCCATCAATAACACCAGATAGACACCATCTGCAAACTTCACACACATCAAGAGGTTTTAGAGCGGTTTTGATCTACAGATCTGTGTGAGAGTTTACAGATAAAGTTCATACCTGTGATTCCAGCTCCGTCACCTCCAGGTTCAGTTTGTTCAAGTGTTTATTCACAAATGTAATCAGCGACTAAAGAAACAAACATTCGAGGTTCATTTTTGTATAATCAGTACCATTGCACAGAAGTTCTTGTCCCATACAAAACCGGTTCTTACCGTTTTCACTACATTCAGTTTGTCAGGTGCGTGATCCAATAAGGTGTCAAAAGCATCACGTTCTGCAAATGATGATAAAATAAATTGCTTTGACCATTTTTCCCAGACTAAGAAAAATAACAGATGAACCATCATAATGTACTTGTAGGAAATACAGCTAAAACCAGTTCCTGATGTTCACTGGTTTAATAGTTTCTACTTAAATAACCCACCTTGGACCAGCAATGAGCCAGCTACAATTTTCTAAAAACTAGACCTCTGTATAATCTGGATTTTCCAGAAGCTTATTGATTCTTAAGGAAAAACATGAAAATGTGTGTGAAAATACTCACCTGATCTTCCGATCATCATTCTGTTGAAAACAGTGAATGCAAAGTCAGCATCAGACCACACACTCAAATACAAACGGCACATTTCTGTGTTATAATCATCTTTCACCACTAGATGGCCACATTGGAGCATCTTACTCTGTTGTGGTACTTGTGAGTTGTTTGGTCACATGAGCAGTTTGCAGGATTCCCTCCTTTTTCTGAGACAAACACACTGTAATTAGGCTGAAGCTACTTGATATCATGTTAAATTTCACACATTAATAAACTCGTCGTACCTTGACCACGATCACCTTGACAGACACATGCTCAGGTAAGCGGATAGGAGCCGCGTAGTAGATGGCCAGCGCCAGCAGCAGGTACACGATAGACACCAGGTTCTTAGAGTGGATTGCTGAGGATAAGACAGAGACTTAACATCAACAATACATTTCTATATTTTAGATAATATAGTTAAAGGTTAATTTAATTAAAAATCAAAACAGACTCAACTTACTTTCTTAATAAAGGTCTCTTGTGCACAACTTATCAGTGCATGTTACATGAAATAATACATAGCCTATACATATATGTTTGTTTTAATAATATTTAATTAATAGCCTTTTTATAATATTATTTTATCTTAGATTTTTAGTCATTTTAATATGTGCTTTTGTCATGAATATTTGTAGTATATTACTACTTAAGTTCATTTTTATTTATTTTTCAGTTTTAGTTCAGTTTTTTAAATATACATTTATATTTGTGTTCATAATATTTAATTGAACCATTAGGAATGGGTAAAAGTCGTGGCCTAATGGTTAGAGAGTTGGGCTCATAACCTGAAGGTCATGGGTTCGAGTCTCAGGTCCAGCAGGAATTGTAGGTGGGGATGGTATCTCTCCATCCTCAATACCATGACTGAGGTGCCCTTTAGCAAGGCACCGAACCCTCAACTGCTCCCTGGGCGCCACTTTGGATGGATTAAATGCAGAGCACAAATTCCGAGTATGGGTTACCATACTTGGTCACTTTCATTATTTATACTATTGTCATTATTAATAATTTTTTTGAATTCATTTTTGTTTTTACATTTGTTCCCTTATTTTATTTGTTTCCTTTTATATTTGTTTCCTAATATTTCAGTCAACCAATAAGAATGGGAAAAAAAGCCATGTGCATTATTTATTTTAAGTAGTAATAAGTAGTAGTAGTAAATATACTATATAATATAAATGGTGCTTACACTTCAGTTTAATTTCAATTAGTTGCTCATTCTTATTTTTGAGTGAACTGTCCCTTTAAATGCGAGTGTGTTTCAGTGCTCACAGTCGACACTCCACTCCGTGTTCCAGTCCAGCGGTCTGAGAACTCCATTAACAGCCTCTAGAACCGTCTGCAGTTTCTGCTTCTGTCCGATCTCTGACTGCGTCACCTCTGCCACATTCAGCTTATGACCCGACAGCTTCTCTGAAGGACACAGAACACAGAACATTCTCACTGCACTGAAAACACCACAACAAAAGACCAAACAGAAGATCAACATGAGAATCAGAATGGAAAAATTCTTTGTCTCACCAAACAGTTTCTGCAGCACCTGTCCATCATACAGATCTTCCTCAAGGTCTTTCACGATGATTCGGTCCTCCTCCAGTTCACTGTTGATCCAGTCAATGAGAACCTGAGAGGAAGAGTTTATATCATAGAAAAAGGGCGAGTGAGTAGAATGGTAATTGTGCAAAATGGGCGTGGCTTAGTGGGCCAGATGTTCACTCTAAATGGTCAAGTGTGATAGGTTTTTATTATTATGTTGTTGTTTTTTTCAGCACTGATTAGAATGGACCAACAACAATCACTGGTGAAATTATTTACCATTTAACCTTCAAAATTTTTGCCCCATGTTTATGCTCTACAGTCTAGGGAGTGTTGTTATTGTTAACTGAAACTAAAATGATTAAAAACTTAATAATTTGTTGTGTTAATTAAAATAAAACTGTAATAAATGAAATATAAATATGTAATATATAGTTGAAGAAAGAGGAAAGATGACCAGGTGTAATAACACAGCTAAAACTCCAAACATACTTTAATCTCAAATTTAAAGTCCCATTGGCGTTATTGTCTTTATCTGCCATCTATTTTTTTCCCCTTTTCACAGACTTTATTCTGAAATATTAGGCTGCTTTATACTTTTGAAACTTTATGCTTTCAGAAAAGGTGTTTTCTACCATCTGGAGGTCTTTAAAATTGAGGTCTTCTCTGGAAGTGGGGTCTAGAATGGTCCTCTCTGCATTTTCCTCTGCAAAAATCAAGGAAGAAAGAAAAAAACTGAAGAACTGTCTTGGGTGTGGGTGCGTTTCACCATCTGTCCGACTCAGAAATCAGGGTAAGTAAGAGACATGGAGGAAACGAAAAGTTTCAATACCACAAAACAATACCACAAAACTTGAGTTCAGGAGTTCTTAGAAATGTATTGCTTAAGTGCCAGCTTTGTCTCAGATGTTTTTCTTTAAATTCATAACTAAGAGAACAAAAACAGACAAAAATGAACACTTGCTGAAAATGTACTCACCCTCAGGCCATCCAAAATGTAGATGAGTTTGTTTCTTCGTCAGATTTGGAGAAATTTAGCATTACAGTAAATGGGTGCCGTCAGGATGAGAGTCAAAACATCTGATAAAAACATCACAATAATCCACAAATAATCCACACCACTCCAGTCCATCAATTAATGTCTTGCAAAGCAAAAAGCTGCATGTTTGCAAGAAACAAATCCATTATTAAGATGTTTTGAACTAGTTGCTTCCAGCTAAAATACAAGTCCTCTATCCATAATATTGCTTTCTCCAGTGAAAAAGTCACCTTCTCTGAATCAGGAGAGAAATACGCACAGATAAAGCACCATTTACAAGTGAAAATTACTTGGATTGTTTGTGGATTATTGAAGAAACAAACTCATCTACATCTTGTATGGCCTGAGGGTGAGTACATTTTCAGCAGATGTCCATTTTTGATGAAAACACAATCAGTAACGCTTCAATGTGATTTTTTAAAAGCTTTTACTTGTCTTGAAAAAGGTAAAAAGAGTCTAAATGGGACTGCAGAGGTTGTTGGGGACATTAAACATCTACTCACTAGTCACTTTCACAACCTCATTGTGTATAATCTTGCTTTTGCAAACTTAAGCTTTCAGGAAAAATAAATAAATAAAGACTGAATTGTTCTTCTGAAATAATCTGGGTAATGCTACAAATATACAGCATCACACAATAGCCCTCTATTCTTAGTGACCTCTAGTGGAGGAGTCAGACATTACATTGATTTTAATGGATGAGAAGAAGCCAAATGTTACCAAGCAATGTGTCCTCAGGGAGCAGCTCCGGGCTGGCGTGCAGGAGGGGGGCGTTGATGGCGTTCTTACCCTCTTCCTGAAGGTCACTCACTATGAAGACAAAAGAAGACGAATAGAGCATCATAAGCATAATACAGTAATCATTCTATAACATGGTAAATATCAAGGTACACAGTAAGGGTTCTTTATGCTTGTCTGCATTGTTTCAGGAAAATATCTGTGATGAGCAGAGCAGCTAATATCACATAACTCGCTGCTATTGCTAAATCAATACCAGAAGCTCACTGCTGTTTCAATTAACTGATTAGTGTGCAGCTGATTCATGAGTGACTCTCTCTCTTCCTCTGTCGGTTTATTACAGTTCATTTATAAAGAGACTTGACGTCTCATTCTATGGAAAACAGCCTCAGTTTAGTGAACTTCCTCTGAAACCCAAATAGTCATCAGGGTCAAATTCAAACATCAGAAATAGTTCCTCCTCATGCTCCGCACCCACACCATCAGCAAGGACGCATTAAGTGACAGTAAAGGCATTTATTATGTTGCAAATGATTTCTTTTTAAATAAATTCTGTTCTTGTGAACTTTCCATTCATCAAAGAATCCTAAAAAAG